>CANNZV010004791.1:23-35465 GCA_947561585.1 Caprella mutica
CATCTTTAGATCAGGCCGTACACCAGAGAATATCAGCTGATCAACTACTCCCAAACAAACATAATAATCATCGCTAAATAACATGGATGGCGTCGTGAAGAGCTATTATTTTCACACTATAATGTGTTTTCTGCTGTAACTTTTAGCTGTAGTGTTATAAACTGTTAAATATTTACTTTAATAGGTATTTCCACTTGTACTATCGCGGAAAAGTGTATCCGTCAGCTTTTGTAGTATGCTATTTTAGCAGTTTTGACCTTTCTTATTTCTTGCATGTGGCATTTTAGAGAGTATTCCTCCGCGTTCAAAAATCCCCCAATAAGGAGGAGCCTATTGCTGGGGTAAAATGCTAGGGTAATTGGGTGAAACGGGGGATTAGATATGTGTATCTAGAGGAGGGACGAGGGGGGGGGGGTGATTTATATAGATTTCTGACAAGTGAATAGATATTATTTTTGTATTATTTAAATTAAAGTATAAACATATAGTTTCATTTGTATAATCCATGCAATGTTCATTTTGTAATGAATACATGTATTTTTTTATAATTTGAAATGCATATTTATAATTTTGAAATTTTCCATTCAATTAACCTTGGTATATATTTCGTACGATTTACTCTTGTATGTTTTTATGCAATTTACTTTTGACCAATTGTCGTTCTAATATTGAAACTAATGAGTAATAACTATTCGAATTTGAGGTTAAAGTAGATTTCTAGCTTTAGCTTTATCAAATCTCATTAATTCCAAAAATATTATTTATGACAACCATTCGCACAAGAACATTAAACTAATCCTCTTCAGATATGATTTTAAATTACTTCGCTTCTTTTACACCTTTAAATTATTTGTTCTCCTATAGGCTATATTATTAAAACTATAATACACGTTTTCAACTTTGTGGTAAATGTCTATAGTTTTACTTTTAGTTTTGTCAAATCTTATTCCACGAATATTTTATATTATAATCATTCACACAAGAACATTTAATCGTCTAAAGATATGATTTTTAATAGCTTCGCATTTTTTTCACATTTAAATAATTTGCTGGACGGGATATAACCTGTCTCGGTTATAATCCGGAGATTTTCTGCATTCAGAATTTCAATAAATTAATAGTGGTGACTAATTTAGTCGATAAGACAAGTTTCTCTTCTTTTTCGAAGTCCTTTAAGTGTATTATCTTTTTTAATTCATTCAATATATTGGCCAAATGAGGAAGTTATCAAAATTTGTGTTTTTAAAATGATAATAAATTAATAATTCATCTTACGTCTTAATTTAACGACAACAATCATTAAGTTGCTGGCAAGCGTTTTTCTCTATTTTCATCAACTTATAAATAAGTAATTACTAATTACCTATACGGCTATACCGATACTTTCTATCTTTTATTGAAGTTATTTAATTAAAATTCTTTTAGGCTAAAGAATAAAATAAAACTATGACTAAGTTATAACTTAGTTTAGTTTAGATTTTAAATGCTGTAATTTGATGGATTTTTTATCAAGTGAACTGATTCTTTTCAGTTTAAAATTTTTATATATTAAATGCTTGCACGACCAATTGACAAGCAGTGCTATAGTGAACTAAAAATAACTGAAGTGATCATAATTTTTCTTCTCAATAAATGTCACATCGCCAACGTTGACAATAAAATATGTTACAAAGTTCTATGAGATGAACCAAAAGAAAGTTCTCCAAGAACAGAACTAATGTAGCCTACTGCAGTTTTGGTGCTTAATTTGTGACATCGGAGTGAAACTGGGATTCATGACAACTGTCAACTAAGGCTTTCAACTTGCAAGCTCTATCTCTTATCATACAATATTAGTTTTTTACTTAAAAAATAAGATAAATAAAGGATCAATAATGGAAAATGGATAATTATTTTATATTTATAAAAAATAGTGTTTTACAAAAGTGGAAGATAACAATTAAATTAGGTAAAAATTTAAAAAACTACTACACGACTAAATACATTTGCAGGTTATTTCTAAAATAAAAACTACCCGATACAATTTTTACTAAAATAAAGGATTTCTGATTAGTACTAGTTTACATGAAGTATCAATCTTAGAACAATTTATAAAAGCTTAGGGTTGAATGATTAACATGAACTTACTATATACAATTAATTCTATATTTACCTAAGATTAAAGTTTTTCAAACGCATAGCAATAAATAAAATACACAAATTAGTTCGGTATTTTATGCACTTCCTTTTCACGGAGAAATGTCGTTGAAAATCTAAAAGTAATAAGCATGAATAAATGGATATCACAGGGAATGAGACCAGACTTCCTGGGAATGATGAGAACTCATCTGATAGTGATTAGTACTGTCCTGATGAGAACTACACTGATGGTAACTGCACTGATGAGAACTGCCATGATGAGAACTGTCCTAATGAGAACTGCAGTGGTGCGAAGTTTTTTGAATCTGAAAATGTTTACGAACAAATTGATTAAAAAATCTCTGATATTGACTTAGAATTACGCTACAAGCAATTATTAACAAGATAAAACAAATTGAATAGATTTTATTTTAATCTCATACTATAATATTTTTTTTATTATACTAGGGGTTTAACGTCGTACTTCAGTTATATATATCGTGACTATTTCGCTGACGTAAAAGGAAATCAAGTACAAGGGACTAGAAGAAGCAGTCAGAAAGGAAAGTGGCTCCATGAACAAAGGCACTTACCACCGTTGGTGACAATGCTCATGGATGCAGAAAAGCTACTCCGTGAATGCAGTCACTTACCAAGGAATGTGACGAAACGGGACGCAAGCACCGGTGGCTGCACTCACGGATGGAAAAGGAAAATGAAGAGGTGATAGTAAATGAAGCCTACGAGCCTACCTAACACAAAAATCTAAGACCTCGTAGTTGAAGAGCATAACACTAGCGCTATTCTACAAAATCCTGAACAACGTGTATTCGAAGCACATTTGGTTATGTTAAAAGTATCCACATTCGAGTGGCAAGGAAGAAACAAGATTTGATAGAAAACAAGATTAATGGAAAGTAGAACACAGATAGATTAAAATCCTTACTGTGATCAGAGTGTGTTTCGAATTTTAAAAATCAAACTTACAAAATATTTACCCAAAGGACTAAAAAGAGTGACTCCTCGATCTACTATTTTTAATTTTTTCTTTATGTTGATGAATTAAGAGGTTATACCGCAAACGATGGAAAGAAAAGGATAATTTAAAATGAGTGAAGAAAAGACAACAAAGCTATTTTTGGAAATTGCAAGATAAGGTTGAATAGATGTTTAGCATTAGAAACGTGGTTTTATAGAAACGCTACATTTATCTTCCATTACTCGAGACTAATAATTAGTCTCGAGTAACTGTTAGATAAAGTCTAATTCCTACCCGTAGAATACTTACTACAAAGGACTATATTACAAACTAATTGGAAAAAATTCGAATTAATTTAAACGAAACAAAAGAACTCTACAAAAGAGATAATTGAATTTTACTAATTTCTTGTAATTAAATATTGGTCATTTTTTTAAATAAGATAATAGCTTCACGGAAACAGAAATTGTACTGAAAAAGGGTAATACATATTTGCCTCAAAAATGGAAGGAAGTATTTAATTTTATTCGATTTGTTGTCAAAGGAGATGCAAAGAACGAAACTGTATAATAGAAAAAATGAAAGTCAATAAGTTGAAAATACTGAACAATGTCACTAAACTACTTAATTTGATTTAAATGTTCAAATATGAATGTCACAAGACTAATGAAATATTGTAGAAACTCATTTTAGCGGCCAGTTACATGTTGAAGTAATCTAGAATATTGTATAAATTAAGCTGTTCGTATTATCAGTAAATTTAAACGTTTTTTAGTTTAATGATTTAATGAGTCAAGAGTTCCAAACTAGGCAATAAACAAAAAGCTACAGTTAAAAAAAATTAGTTGATACAACTATAATGAACTATTTTCTTTAGAACGACCATTATACTCTCTCAATAGATGTTAAAAAAATTGTATACAAGTAACTATATAAGAGTTTAATTAATTATTACCAGTACTCTGAATATTTGCAAATTTTAATACTAGCAAAATAAATAACCGTGTATCACCATGGAGTGGATATGAACAGTCAGTCAGTATTTAAGAATTCAGTATTTCAGAAACTACAGAAACCAAAAGTTGTGTATTTACAATTACCAATTGTAAAGTATTTGGACGAAATAATTTACAATTGGCAATCAATTTAATTGAAAGTTTTTAGGCCATATCGCTGATATTGAAAAGAAATTGAATATATATGGGGCTTGAAGTAACAGTTAGAAAGGAAAGAGACTCCATGAAAGAATTAACTACCACCAGTCGGAGACAACGCTCATGGATGCAAAAAATATAATCCATGACTGCAGTCACTTACCAAGGAATGTGACGAAAAGAGTCACCAACACCGGTGGCAGCACTCACAGATGGAAAAGGAAAATGAAGAGGTGATAATAAATGAAGCCTACCGGACAAAAAAAAAACATACGAGTTATCCTCTGAAACTACAATTAGCCACAAAAATGATAAGCCTGAAGCTGTTGTGCCCTTCTCTTATATTCACCTGAACAGATTGAGGATACAGGCAATTAGCCTACTATATTATATCTTTAAACAATTTTCATACATTTTTTAAATTATATATTTATGAAACATAACTGATACGAATAACTTTGCTAATTCTATCAATTATCACTGAACTAATAGAAATTTGTCCTTACCAATTGAGAATAGGGAGATTTGCACTGCTGTCGTTTGTTTCTTCCGCTTTCTTGTGAGGAGAAGTGATCTGGTCATAGATAGTGGTCTTTAGAGTTCCACCTAGCGAATTCTCGCTCTACCCATTGAACTGGAAACAAATTTTAATAATATAAATTAGTATATAAGTTATTGTTATTGTATAGTTTCGATGCGAATATAATGGTTTCGAGATTTCGTTAATCGGAAAATAAATAGAAAAGACCTTAATATAGATCTAGCAGTTAGATTGGAAAGAGACGCCGTGAATGGAATGAAAGAGATTCTTCAATGGAATGTTACGGAATGAGAATCTAGTTATCGCGGAAGTAAGAGGAAAATGAACAAACAGGGTGCAAAAACATATTGCAAATTATATTAATAAACAATCTAAGACTACATTGTTATCCCTATCTAGTGCTATTCTACAAAACAGTGAATTTCAATGAAACAAAAAGGAAAAAAAAAACTTGGTCATCAGCCTCTTTCTTCAATTCATGACTGTTACATAGTGTCATTCGTTGAAAACTCTCATAAATGCAACATGAATATCTTACATATTTACTATTATGAATTTAAGATAGTTTTTTTAGTATAAAGTTATTAATAAATAATCTCTTAATTTAAGTAGGGGTTTAACGTCTTCTTTGGAACCAAAGGCCAAATTGCTGACAATGAAATTAAATACAAGGGACTGGAAGAAGCAGTCTGAAAGGAAAGTGGCTTCAAGAACAAAGTCACCTACAAGTCACCTACCAATACATAAGAACTACTCCGATAATGCATTCACTTAAAAAGAATAAAAAATAACCCAATTTAAGGTCCGGAGGCTGCACTCACGGATGGAAGATTAAAATGAAATGGGGATAGTAAATTAAGCCTAACCAACCCAAAAGTCGAAGACCTCGTAGTTTGAAAGCATAAACCTAGTGCAATCCTCTAAAACTGCAAGTGGCGTAAAAAGATAAACATAATAAGAATGAAAAAAGACAATTATTAATCCAAATTACAACAGTTCGAGGCCAAAGAGAACCCCCTTCTATTAAATCCACCACAAACAGCTTCATGATTGGGTCACGCAGGTAAATTGCGGCATACTTACTAACTGCGGCCTCTAACAACTGAAACATCATAGCTTCAAAACACACGTCAAAACTTAAATTAATAAGTTATAGCATTCACTGTGCTTCTTTTGATAGCTATGCAACATTTTGATAGCTATGCAACATTTTGATAGCTATGCAACATTTTGATAGCTATGCAACATTTTGATAGCTATGCAACATTTTGATAGCTATGCAACATTTTGATAGCTATGCAACATTTTAATGTAATTTTGATTCAAAATGTTTTAGAGACTCTCTTGAGAGGGCTGCAATAAAAAATTGAAGGGCCGCAATTTACCTGCGTGACCCTAGAGCTCATGCAGGCTTATAAATTCTTTGCTACCCAGAAAGAAAGAATTTTTTTAAGAGTTACCTGCACAAAATAAAAACGAGAATTTGTTAGTAGAATTAGAAGATCAAAATTATGGGAAAAATAAATTATGTGAATATACGTTATTACATTTACCGTTTAACACTAACCTTGAGCATCCAGCTGTTCCGAAAATTATTCGTAGGTTTTCCCTTTTTTTTATAGTGTATAAACATTGTTATATCTATAGGTATTGTGAGACTATAAAACCTGAAAAAGATTTAAATTTAAAGGTATTTATAAATACAGAAAGAACAGTTTAAACAAAAAGTATATACTACAGTCTACATTAGGTATAGAACTATTGACATAAACCGGCGGCTATTTACGAATGGAAGAATCATATGCATAATAGAACATTTAATAAAGTATATACCTACCTAAACTCTAGAAGTCTAGAGGCTAAAATAAAAAATAAAATGTGGTTATAAGCTACAGCTCTAGGTGTTTTTTTTCTTCTTTCTATTCCATGTCTACAGATCGTATTCAAAGGAATTTAGGCACAATAATATAAAGTAGAATTCCGTATTTTTTCAAAATTAAATAGTTCATTTACCGTGAGGGCACTGCTTTATGACTAGTACAGAGTAATGTAAAGGAGTGCATAAAAACTAATTTTGCTATTTCGTAAACTGTTCCAAATCTCGACATTTTGCAGGTTTGGATACATATAAAAAATGGTTCCACTAGCTATAGAAAAAAATTCTGAAGTTCGGTATTATTTCAAAGTCCAGAAGTAAAGATACAAAAGTTTTGAAAGCACACATTTTGGTAATAAATTGCAAATTCCATCAGCAATTTCAAGAAAATCTGTGAAATATTGATAAATTTATAATTCGAAATGATCTCAAGAACAGAAACACTTGATATTGAGCTGGACTTCGTCTCAGCTATAAGCAAAAAATCAACTGGTAAAAATATTTAGAGTTCATATCCAAGAAGAAAACAACTAGCTCAGAAATGTGATCTGTCTTTCGAATATCCCAATTTCAAGGAATAAGCTGCCTAAAAATGGTAGCATTAACAATTTTTCACACAGTTTAAAAATATAGCTTAAAATTTTGAATCTAGAACTTAGAAAATAAAAGAAGCGAAAATAATTAATTTACCAATGTATAAGTAAAAGATATAGTTCCATATGAGCATGACAATAAAAAATAGAGTCCTCAGCTAGAAAGACTGAAGAATCCAGGCTAAGTGAAATTAGTATATAGAGAAAGATTAATTTTCGATCTGCCTAAAACACAAGTTTTTGAATAGAGAGAGTGAAATTTGATGACTTTTCACCATGACGGCTGAAGACGAAATGTCCCGCAGTGCACTAAAAAGAATGGAAATTTCTTACATGCGGGGGTAAAATGAGAATTTGGGGTAGCGTACGATAATCCGTGGTACAGTGGGAACTAGATTATTCATGCGCGCCTCAGCAATTGGACGGATACACTTTTCCGCGATAGTACCTTTGAAGTTTTATTCATTAAAATTTAAATTCAATATAAAAATTACACTGAATTAGTGAATGAATTCTAGTATTTCCAGCGGCTATCTGTAAATAGAGCCGTCGTTAGGTACTATCACGGAAAAGAGTATCCGTCAGCTGTTGTAGTATGCTATTTTAGCAGTTTTGACCTTTCTTATTTTTTGCATGTGGCATTTTAGAGAGTATTCCTCCGCGTTCAAAAATCCCCCAATAAGGAGGAGCCTATTACTGGGGTAAAATTAATGCTAGGGTAATTGGGTGAAATGGGGGATTAGATATGTGTATCTAGAGGAGGGACGGGGGGGGGGGGGGTCATTCATATCGATTTCTGACAAGTGATTAGATATTATTTTTGTATTATTTAAATTAAAGTATAATCATATAGTTTCATTTGTATCATCCATGCAATGTTCATTTTGTAATGAATACATGTATTTTTTTATAATTTGAAATGCATAATTATAATTTTGAAATTTTCCATTCAATTAACCTTGGTATATATTTCGTACGAGTTACTCTTGTATGTTTTTATGCAATTTACTTTTGACCAATTTTCGTTCTGATATTGAAACTAATAACTATTCGAATTTGAGGTAAAAGTAGATTTCTAGCTCTAGCTTTATCAAATCTCATTAATTCCAAAAATATTATTTATGACAACCATTCACACAAGTTAAACTAATCCTCTTCAGAAATGATTTTAAATAACTTCGCTTCTTTTTTTTTTACACCTTTAAATTATTTGTTCTCCTATAGGCTATATTATTAAAACTATAATACACGTTTTCAACTTTGTGGTAAATGTCTATAGTTTTATTTTTAGTTTTGTCAAATCTTATTCCACGAATATTTTATATTATAATCATTCACACAAGAGCATTTAATCGTCTAATGATATGATTTTTAATAGCTTCGCATTTTTTCACATTTAAATAATTTGCTGGACGGGATATAACCTGTCTCTGTTATAATCCGGAGATTTTCTGCATTCAGAATTTCAATAAATTAATAGTGATGGACTGATGACTAATTTAGTCGATAAGACAAGTTTCTCTTCTTTTTCGAAGTCCTTTATGTGTATTATCTTTTTTAATTCATTCAATATATTGGCCAAATGAGGAAGTTATTAAAATTTGTGTTTTTAAAATGATAATAAATTAATAATTCATCTTACGTCTTAATTTATTGACAACAATCATTAAGTTGCTGACAAGCATTTTTCTCTATTTTCATCAACTTATAAATAAGTAATTACTAATTAGTAATTACCTATACGGCTATACCGATACTTTCTATCTTTTATTGAAGTTATTTAATTGAAAAATTCTTTTAGGCTAAAGAATAAAATAAAACTATGACTAAGTTGTAACTTAATCAATTTAGTTTAGATTTTAAATGCAGTAATTTAATGGATTTTTTTTATCATCAAGTGAACTGATTCTTTTAAGTTAAATTTTTTTATTTATTAAATGCTTGCACGACCAATTAACAAGCAGTGATATAGTAAACTAAAAATAACTGAAGTGATCATAATTTTTCTTCTCAATAAATGTCACATCGCCAACGTTGACAATAAAATAAGTTACAAAGTTCTATGAGATGAACCAAAAGAAATTTCTCCAAGAACTGAACGAATGTAGCCTACTGCAGTTTTGGTGCTTAATTTGTGACATCGGAGTGAAACTGGGATTCATGACAACTGTCAACTAAGGCTTTCAACTTGCAAATTCTATCTCTTATCATACAATATTAGTTTTTTACTTAAAAAATAAGAAATATAGGATCAATAATAGAAAATGGATAATTATTTTATATTTATAAAAAAAAGTGTTTTACAAAAGTTGAAGATAACAATTAAATTAGGTAAAAATTTAAAAAAACTACTGCACGACTAAATACACTTGCAGGTTATTTTAAAGTAAAAACTACCCGATACAATTCTTACTAAAATAAAGGATTTCTGATTAGTACTAGTTTACATGAAGTATCAATCTTAGAACAATTTTTAAAAGCTTAGGGTTGAATGATTAACATGAACTTACAATATACAATTTATTCTATATTTACCTAAGATTAAATTTTTTCAAACGCATAACAATAAATAAAATACACAAATTAGTTCGGTATTTAATGCACTTCCTTTTCACAGAAAAATGTCGTTGAAAATCTAAAAGTAACAAGCATGAATAAATGGATATCACAGGGAATGAGACCAGACTTCCTGGGAATGATGAGACTCATCTGATAGTGATTAGTACTGTCCTGATGAGAACTACACTGATAGTGATTAGTACTGTCCTGATGAGAACTACACTGATAGTGATTAGTACTGTCCTGATGAGAATTCATCTGATAGTGATTAGTACTGTCCTGATGAGAACTACACTGACAGTGATAAGTACTGTCCTGATGAGAACTACACTGACAGTGATTAGTACTGTCCTGATGAGAACTACACTGACAGTGATTAGTACTGTCCTGATGAGAACTACACTGACAGTGATAAGTACTGTCCTGATGAGAACTACACTGACAGTGATTAGTACTGTCCTGATGAGAACTACACTGACAGTGATTAGTACTGTCCTGATGGGAAATTCACTGACAGTGATTAGTACTGTCCTGATGGGAAATTCACCGATGAGAACTTCACCGATGATAACTTCACCGATGATAACTTCACCGATGATAACTTCACCGATGATAACTTCACCGATGATAACTTCACCGATGATAACTTCACCGATGAGAACTGCACCGATGAGAACTGCACCGATGAGAACTGCACCGATGAGAACTGCACCGATGAGAACTGCACCGATGAGAACTGCACTGATGAGAACTGCACTGATGAGAACTGCACTGATGAGAACTGCAGTGGTGCGAAGTTATTTGAATCTGAAAATGTTTACAAACAAATTGATTAAAAAATCTCTGATATTGGTTTAGAATTACGCTACAAACAATTATTAACAAGATAAAACAAATTAAATAGATTTTATTTTAATCTCATACTATAATTTTTTTTTTCATTATACTAGGCAATATATTTTTTCATTATACTAGGTAATATATTTTTTCATTATACTAGGGGTTTAACGTCGTGCTTCAGTCATATCGTGACTATTTCGCTGACGTAAAAGGAAATTAAATACAAGGGACTAGAAGAAGCAGTCAGAAAGGAAAGTGGCTCCATGAACAAAGGCACTTACCACCGTTGGTGACAATGCTCATGGATGCAGAAAAGCTACTCCGTGAATGCAGTAAATTACCAAGGAATGTGACGAAACGGGACGCAAGCACCGGTGGCTGCCCTCACGGATGGAAAAGGAAAATGAAGAGGTGATAGTAAATGAAGCCTACGAGCCTACCTAACACAAAAATCTAAGACCTCATAGTTGAAGAGCATAACCCTAGCGCTATTCTACAAAATCCTGAACAATGTGTATTCGAAGCACATTTGGCTATGTTAAAAGAATCCACATTCGAGTGGCAAGGAAGAAACAAGATTTGATAGAAAACAAGATTAATGGAAAGTAGAACACAGATAGATTGAAATCCTTACTGTGATCAGAGTGTGTTTCGAATTTTAAAAATCAAACTTACAAAATATTTACCCAAAGGACCAAAAAAAGTGGCACCTCGATCAAATATTTTTAATTTTTTCTTTATGTTGATGAATTAAGAGGTTATACCGCAAACGATGGAAAGAAAATTATAATTTAAAATGAGTGAAGAAAAGACAACAAAGTTATTTTTGGAAATTGCAAGATAAGGTTGAATAGATGTTTAGCATTAGAAACGTGGTTTTATAGAAACACTACATTTATCTTCTATTACTCGAGACTAACTGTTAGATAAAGTCTAATTCCAATCCGTAGAATACTTACTACAATTAATGCTACAAAGGACTATATTACAAACTAATTGGAAAAAAGTCGAATTAATTTAAACGAAACTAAAGAACTCTACAAAAGAGATAATTGAATTTTACTAATTTCTTGTAATTAAATATTGGTCATTTTTTTAAACAAGATTATAGCTTTATGGAAACAGAAATTGTACTGAAAAAGGGTAATACATATTTGTTTCAAAAATGGAAGGAAGTATTTAATTTTATTCGATTTGTTGTCAAAGGAGATGCAAAGAACGAAACTGTAAAATAGAAAAAATGAAAGTCAATAAGTTGAAAATACTGAACAATGTCACTAAACTACTTAATTTTATTTAAATGTTCAAATACGAATGTCACAAGACTAATGAAATATTGTAGAAACTCTCATTTTAGCGGCAAGTTACATGTTGAAGTAATCTAGGATATTGTATAAATTAAGCTATTCGTATTATCAGTAAATTTTAAGAGTTTAAACGTTGTTTTAGTTTAATGATTTAATGAGTCAAGAATTCCAAACTAGGCTATAAACAAAAAGCTACAGTTAAAAAAAATTAGTTGATACAACTATAATGAACTATTTTCTTTAGAACCACCATTATACTCTCTCAACAGATGTTAAAAAAATTGTATACAAGTAACTATATAAGAGTTTAATTAATTATTACCAGTACTCTGAATATTTGCAAATTTTAATACTAGCAAAATAAATAACAGTTTATTACCATGGAGTGGATATGAACAGTCAGTATTTAAGAATTCAGTATTTCAAAAACTAAAGAAACCATAAGTTGTGTATTTACAATTACCAATTGTGAAGTATTTGAACGGAATAATTTACAATTGCCAATCAATTTAATTGAAAGTTTTTAGGCCATATCGCTGATATTGAAAAGAAATAGAATATATATGGGGCTTGGAAGTAACAGTTATAAAGGAAAGAGACTCCATGAAAGAATTAACTACCACCAGTCGGAGACAACGCTCATGGATGCAAAAAAAAAATCCATGACTGCAGTCACTTACCAAGGAATGTGACGAAAAGAGTCACCAACACCGGTGGCAGCACTCACAGATGGAAAAGGAAAATAAAGAGGTGATAATAAATGAAGCCTACCGGACACAAAAAAAAACATACGAGTTATCCTCAGAAACTACAATTAGCCACAAAAAATGATAAGCCTGAAGCTGTTGTGCTCTTCTCTTATATTCACCTGAACAGATTGAGGATACAGCCACTGGGGGCTTAACAATTAGCCTACTATATTATATCTTTAAACAATTTTCATACATTTTTTAAATAATATATTTATGAAACATAACTGATACGAATAACTTTGCTAATTCTATCAGTCATCACTGAACTAATAGAAATTTGTCCTTACCAATTGAGAATAGGGAGATTTGCACTGCTGTCGTTTGATTCTTCCGCTTTCTTGTGAGGAGAAGTGATCTGGTCATAGGTAGTGAGTGGTCTTTCGAGTTCCACCTAGCGAATGCTCGCTCTACCCATTGAACTGGAAACAAATTTTAATAATATAAATTAGTATATAAGTTATTGTTATTGACTAGGTTTGATGCGAATATAATGGTTACGAGATTTCGTTAATCGGAAAATAAATAGAAAAGACCTTAATATAGATCTAGCAGTTAGATTGGAAAGAGACGCCGTGATTGGAATGAAAGAGACTCGTCAATGGAATGAAAGAGACTCGTCAATGGAATGAAAGAGACTCTTCAATGGAATGTTACGGAATGAGAATCTAGTAATCGCGGAAGTAAGAGGAAAATGAACAAACAGGGTGTAAAAACATACTGCAAATTATATTAATAAACAATCTAAGACTACATTGTTATCCCTATCTAGTGCTATTCTACAAAACAGTGAATTTCAATGAAACAAAAAGGAAAAATAACTTGGTCATCATCCAATTTGCAACTGTTTGTATCGAAAAATTCTCTGCCTCTTTCTTCAATTCATGACTGTTACATAGTGTCATTCGTTAAAAACTCTCATAAATGCAACATGAATATCTTACATATTTACTATTATCAATTTAAGATAGTTTTTTTTTGTATAAAGTTATTAATAAATAATCTCTGTTAATTTAAGTAGGGGCTTAACGTTTTCTTTGGAACCAAAGGCCATATCGCTGACAATGAAATTAAATACAAGGGACTGGAAGAAGCAGTATGAAAGGAAAGTGGCTCCATGAACAAAGTCACCTACCACCGTCGGTGACAATGCTCATGAATACTAAAGAGCTACTCCGAGAATGCATTCACTTGAAAAGAATAAAAAAGGACCCAATTTAAGGTCCGGAGGCTACACTCACGGATGGAAGATTAAAATGAAAAGGGGATAGTAAATTAAGCCTAATAAACCGAAAAGTCAAGACCTTGTATTTTGAAAGCATAAACCTACCCAGCTAACCATATCCTCTCTGTCCCGCGTGGGACAGAGGGGGACATCCCTCGCTAGCGAGGGACAGAGAGGGACAGGGGATTTCAGACGTCTGCAGACGTCTGAATTCCCACGTCTTTCCAACGTCTGAAATCCCACTCACGTCCCACGTCTTACATAAGCGGGATGTCCCTCGTCTGTCCCACGTCTTAAATCCCACTCACATCCCACGTCTTTCCCACGCGGGATGTCCCTCTCTGTCCCACGCGGGATGTCCCTCTCTGTCCCACGTCTGTCCCACGTGGGATGTCCCTCTCTGTCCCACGCAGGATGTCCCTCTCTGTCCCACGCGGGATGTCCCTCTCTGTCCCACGTCTGTCCCACGTGGGATATCCCTCTCTGTCCCACGCGGGATGTCCCTCTCTGTCCCACGTCTGTCCCACGTGGGATGTCCCTCTCTGTCCCACGCGGGATATCCCTCTCTGTCCCACGTGGGATGTCCCTCTCTGTCCCACGCGGGATGTCCCTCTCTGTCCCACGTCTGTCCCACGCGGGATGTCCCTCTCTGTCCCTCGTCTGTTTTACGCGGGAAAAAGTACGCGGGATGTCCCTCTCTGTCCCACGTCTGTCCCACGCGGGATGTCCCTCTCTGTCCCACGCGGGATGTCCCTCTCTGTCCCACGTCTGTCCCACGTGGGATGTCCCTCTCTGTCCCACGCGGGATATCCCTCTCTGTCCCACGTCTGTCCCACGCGGGATGTCCCTCTCTGTCCCTCGTCTGTTTTACGCGGGAAAAAGTTATACCAAAAAGGTATATCTATCTCAAGCTTTATTTACGTAGGTATCATAACTAGGTAGGTATTCATAAACAGATGTAGGTATCTACTATCTAGGTAGGCATTGATGAATAATACTAGGTAGTAGGTAAGTAGGTACGGATTGATGAACACTACCTAGTAGGTATACTAGGTAGGTAGGTATTGGTACTGGTAGGTATCTAGGTAGGTATTGTCAAACAGTTATAGGTAACTAGATAAGCATTGATAAACACTAGTAGATAACTAGGTAGGCATTAACAAACAGTTGTTGGTAACTAGGTAGGTATATATTGATGAATACTAGTATTTAACTAGGACCTATATTGGTTTTTATATACAGTTGTAGGCCACTAGATAGGCAATGTTAAACACAAGAAGGTAACTAATTAGGTATTGATAAGCAGATGTAGGCAACTAGGTAGGCATTGATAAACACCAGTAGGTAATTAGGTAGGTATTGACAAACAGTAATGTAGCTAACTAAGTAGGTACTGATAAATACTACGTAATAGGCAAGTAGTGATAACCACCAGTAGGTACAGATTGGTGGTTATCACTTGTAGGTTACTAGGTAGTTATAAATAAACTCTAGTAAGTAACTAGATAGGTATAAGGTAGTGATAATATTAATTAACAGTTAAAGGTAATTAGGTAGTTAATAACATTAATTAACATTATCATTACAAATATTAATAAATAACTTTATACACGTTCTTATCATTTACATTAAAAAATAAAAGATACCAAAATGTAGAATATTAAATTATATTTATTTAAAATAATTTTAAGAAGCACGCCAGTAATCAAGTTGGATAAAGATCATTTTAATACTACTTCTACCATGTCCAGGATGGCTGAGAGGTAGAGACGCAGGCTTCAATAGTACATCACTCTAGAGTCCTGAGTTCGATTCCCGAGATGACCACTACAATTCTTTCTCCATTTCTTCCCATTTAATTTGTATATAACAATATGTAATATTAAAATAAATGATATACAGTCAAATGTACATATACACTATATGCAATATGGTTAGAAATTGCAATAATAATTAGAATGATCTTTTTTTATTTCTTATACATATTTATATACCCCAATTAACCGAAGTAGTTTGAGCCAAAAGAGAGATATGTCCCCCTTGCAGAGGGGGACATCCACACTCTGTCCCACGTCTTGCAGAGGGGGACATCCGCACTCTGTCCCACGTCTTGCAGAGGGGGACATCCGCACTCTGTCCCACGTCTTGCAGAGGGGGACATTCGCACTCTGTCCCACGTCTTGCAGAGGGGGACATCCGCACTCTGTCCCACGTCTTGCAGAGGGGGACATCCACACTCTGTCCCACGTCTTGCAGAAGGGGATATTCCCACTCTGTCCCACGTCTTGAATACTCACTCTGTCCCACGTGGGTCCCACGTCTTATTTCCCTCTTCCCTCTATAGCGAGGGACATCCGCACTCTGTCCCACGTGGGTCCCACGTCTTAAATCCCTCTATAGCGAGGGACATCCACACTCTGTCCCACGTGGGTCCCACGTCTTGAAAACGGAGTGGGGTAAGACGTGGGACAGGTGGATGTCCCCCTCTGTCAGAGGAGGTGCACCGAACTGCGAGTAGCGAGTATTGAGTCAAAAAATGCGAGTGCGAGTGTAAAACTGCGAGTGCGAGTATAAAACTGCGAGTGACAGTCAAAAAGAGATACTGTGAGTGAGTAATTTGAAATGCGAGTGGGAAATTCAAAATGCGAGTGGGAATTTCTTAAATGCGAGTAAGAAATTTATCATTCTTAATTCTTATATCTTTATAAAATATAGCGACTGAATTCTCTATGTTTTTAAAGAAAGTAGTGCTTTATTAAATAACATTAGTTATACCATTCTTCGCTTGATTATATGCTTTTTAATGATTATCTGTCTGTACTATCAGGAAGATATCACACTATATACACATATACAGATGTAACACTCTCGCAAATTTCTGTTTTAGAAATTATGGAACGCCATCTGAACTTACCGACGCGAATACATAGAACAACAGCAATAATTGCGTTGAATTTAACATTGAAAAAACTACTTTTCTCAGTTTTGACAGTAATAGAATAGATACAAATTAAAGCTATTGCTGATTAATTCAGGTAAAATACTGCCAAGCAGAGAAACTTATACCTTATATAAATTTTGCAATGTTTTAATCAACACCATTGTTGTTATATATTTTTATAATATAATATAGATAGAAATAAGAAAACGTGACACCATATGTTTTATAATGTGTTTCTGTCAGGTTTTGGAAGGAAAATAGTTAAAAATATACAATACCTATAATTCCAAAAATTGTTATGATTGTTAAGTTTGGAAACAAATTTTCGAAGATTAAAATATTTTTAGAAAAAGTTCCTATGTAGATGATTGGGTTCAAATAATAGCCGATTCCGTTAGTGTAAAGACTCTTTCCATTGCAAGGTAGACAGTTTGGAAGTCAGTGAAGTGATATAAGGGAAGAGGAGACTTGTCAGATCGTCCAAGAAGTGGTAGACCCCACTCACTACAGTCTAAACTAATGATAAAATGCATTAGAGAGTAAATTAGGAGCAACCAAAGAAGATCCAGGCGTTTGCTGGCCAAAACAGCTGATGTGAGTCCTAGAACCATGTCAAGTGAGAATCCTTAACTCTTCAAAAGAGACGATCCCTGTCAGCAGCTGTAAAGCAAAAATGATTTTATTGATTATTATTGATTATTGTGAAACTGTTATATACATATACATAGTTAAAAACCTTTTGAGACATTAAAAATAATTGTAAATAATATGTATATACAGTTGATTCTAAAAAAGTCTTAAAGCTTATAGAATCTATAAATTAAAAAATAGTATACAAGAAATATTAAAAACCTACCTAAGTTACCGGTATTAAAATTTCTCTATATTGGTTAAAACAGTAATCTTTATATTTCTTTTTAAAAACATAGTTTGACATTTGCTGTTTTAAATATTCTGGAAGTTTATTAAAAGCTTCTATTGATCTAAAAATAGTAAAATTTCTTTGACTTTCTAATCTAATAGGAGGAAGGTTCAAATTTGTGCCCCTTGTGTGATGGTTATGGGAAGGGATAAAATTAATAAAATATTGTTCTAAAAGATCTGGTTCATAAAAAAGTGCTTTCCTTAAAAACGCTAATAAAAAATAATCACATACATCATCAAATTTAAGAATCCTAAGTTTAAAATACATTGTGTTTGTTGGCATTAAAGGAGTAAAATTTTCATCTCTTTTTACATTTAAAATAATTCTTAAAATATCATTTAATAAAATTCTGATGCGACTTAAATGGACGTTAAAAGTTTTGCCATAAAAAATGATAGACTGTGTAAAAATGGAATAAGCTAATGAATAGTAGATTAAAATTAGTGACTTTCTATTAAAATAGGGTTTGGTAGAATATATAACACCTTTTACTTGGCTGAGTTTCCTAATTATTATGTCAATATGCGGTTTAAAAGATAGTTTATTGTCGATTAAAAGGCCTAGGTATTTAAAACTATTTACATATTCTAGTTGAACATTATTAAAATAGGTGGGAGGGAACACTTTAATCGTTCGTGCATTAAAAATCATAGCTTTCGTTTTAAAAACATTGGGGGTTAATTTGTTAAAATTCAGCCATTCTGAAAGTTTGTCAATAAAATCTTGCAGTCTACTAAAAATATTCAAAAAATTTGTGTCCCGAATATAAAAAACTGAATCGTCTGCAAACATGGTACAATTAAAATTACAACTTTCAGCAAGGCTACAGAGATCATTTATAAAAATATTAAAAAGCAAGGGGCTCAAATTTGAACCTTGAAAAAGACCGGTAACTAGTGGTTTAAAATCAGAGATAAAATTTTTATAATGTACACGTTGCCGTCTATTGCTAAGGTAACTACCTAAAAGAGAATTAAAATTACCCCTGACACCGTAGTGGTCAAGTTTTCTCAGAAGGAGATCTTTATCCACGGTGTCAAAGGCTTTCTTAAGATCTAAAAATAAAGCAATACAAAACGAGTTTTCTTGAATCGAATTAAAAACATATGATAAAAATTCTAAAATAGCTAAGTTGGTAGATTTTCCTAATCTAAAACCATACTGATGATCAGTTAAAATTCTATCTGTGGTAATAAAATCATTTATCCTAGAGTATAAAATTTTTTCAAAGACTTTATTAAAAATAGGGAGAGTAGTTATAGGTCTGTAATTATTGGCGTCTAATCTGTCACCTGATTTAAAAATAGGGATAACTCTTGCGACCTTAAAAATATCTGGATAGGTTCCATTATTAAAAGAAAGGTTAAAAATCTTAGATAAAACAGGACATATAAAATTTAAAATGTTGCATAAAAACTCCGGTTTAATTTCGTCTTTATGACATTTTTTAGATTTGAGTGACAATATGACACTTCTGACCTCAACTTCTGAGACTGGAAAAAAATCTAGAGAGTTAAAATTAGGTGGAGTTAAAATAGTTAGGTTATGAATATTATTGGTTGTTGGGAGTTGTTGTACTAAATGCTCGGCAATTGAGCTAAAAAAAATATTAAAAGTATTGCACATGTCCGTTTCTGTTAATATTAAATCATTTTGCTTTAATTTTACATTATTTACTTTACATTTTTTGCCCATCACTTCGTTTATTTCGGCCCAAGTTTTTCTTGAGTTTTGCTTAACTTGAGTTAATTTGAATTGGTAGTATAAGTTTTTAGATTTCCTTATGACTGATGTTAAAATATTTTTAAAATAGGTATAGGATCGTTTGTATATCAGTCCTCTGTTTAAAAGTTTAAGAAGTGAATGTTTCTTTTTTATTAAAATCTTCATTGGAATTCTTTTGAGAGAATTGAAGTCTGACACGGCTGGTTAGATTGTTTGGTTTGATGAAAATTTTTTACAGTTGAGATGGCTCATAACCGGCGGAATGACAAAATAATTGGTAGAAATGCTAAGAACATTCTATACTATCAAAAAACTGTATACAGAACCATGAAACCAGCTTCAGTTATGGTCTGGGCTTCCGTTTCAAAAACCTGGAAGTCTTTTCTATTTTTTATTGAACAGAGCGTCAAAATTAACGCTAAATATTATGTTGAAAACATTCTGAAGCCAATGTTAGCATCTGCTAAGAACCACTTCAGTGAAGACACTTAGTGGACCTTTCAACAAGACTGGTGCCGTGATCATCTTCTACGATCTTGGTTCAAAGAAAATGTGCAACTACGCACAAAAACAGTAGGTACAATCCCTCTATACCCCTCATCATACAGTTAGATTTGAATTAGTGACCTGGATATGTGCGTCAGAATTGATATTGAAGAGTGAAATTAGCTTTAAACTCGTTTCAGGTTAATTTATCACTACCGGTGGATCCCGGTCATTTAATCCCCAAACAATTTTTATCTTCGTTGCCCATTTTATTCCAGACATATTCGTTTTCTTTACCTAAAAATATTTTATTTATACCATATTAAATTCCTACAAAGGTCCGAAATTAATACAATCTAACAAAATTTTAACAGCTCGAACTGAATATCCCATAAAATAGAATATCAGACAACACTGAACAGCTTACATGTTATAGGATGAATTTACCAGCTATAGATTGATTTATTCAAATTGCAACAACCTGATATTAGAATACAACTGACCTATGGTGAACAGATAAAATGACTAAGGATAAAACGCATAAAAGACAAAATGTGTAGGTACAGGATTATCAGATACAATATGAAATGGGATATTATGTAAAGGAATGTTTTATTTCTTTTTTACATCTATTACTTACTTCTTAAGGTCGTGATTGATTATAGCCAGTAAGTTTAGTGATAGATTTAGGTGTATTTTAAATAGATTGTTATAGATGCATTTTTATAGACCTACAACTTTTCAGGATAGTTTTAGTAGTTGGTTTTTCTCTTTTATTCCCAGGCACTGCATGCAATGTAACTTCTAATCGTGACAAATAAAACAAGGATTTAGAGTTACTACATGGTTCTCCTTACTTTTGAGGTCTCAGTAGGATTGCCGTGACAAACTATTATTGTAAATCATATGTTCACAACATAAAAAATAATAAAAAAAAGCAATACAATAACACTGAGTTGTGGATCGAATGTCGAACAGAAAAAAAATATCTATCGGTTAAAATGCATTGTGTCACTATGGGAATAGTTCAAGTAAGCCATCAGGGAACAATTAGTTTTTATAGTATTAGTGATAAGTTACTAAAATACTATCATATATAACTTGAACACATGGAACACTACTATAATAATCTTCTTCTATTTAAACTTTTTAACTATTATCGATTTAAAGTTTAATCGATTTATTCTTTTATATTCATTTTCGAACCGTTGTCTAATGTATAAAGGGCAATGTGAAACAAACAAACCAAAAGAAAATATGCTGATTTTGAAATAAATAGGAGGGTTCAAAGTAAAGCTAGAATTTTCAAAATGAATGGCTCAAAATTCATAGCATTATTGGACAGGTTTTTTTATGCATTCTACGGTGTCCGGAAAACTGCCGAAGCGAAAAACTGCCAGGAGGAAAATTGCCAGGCGGAAAACTGCCAGTCACTAATTACTGGCAATTTAATGACTTTAGTCAATAATAACATTTGAGTTTATAAAAAAAGCCGTTTGCCATTCGTTCAGGAGATAAAAGGGACAAAAATAATAGTAAATTGTAGACAAGTTTATTGGATTTTTTTAAATATTTTATTAAACAAATATAACAGAACTAAATCAAATTCGATACATAAATTTGAAACTAAAACCTCTCTTAGAAAATAGTAAGAAAAGAAACAGAAATAATATTTTAGGGACAGATTAAAATTTCTTTGTTTACACAACACATCTCTACATTATCAGTTCATAACGGGTTTAGTGTTTAATTAGTTTTTTTGTCTTTATAATTTGAGAATCGAACAAGTATTCAAGCTTAATATTCGCTTATACTCATAAAAACAACTTCGATCGATGTTTGTGAAATATTTAGAATTTGCAACCCAACATATATGATTATTAAACTAGTATTACCTACCTAATTATCTGAAAATTCCACTCGATCGAATTGTATTGCATATTAATTAATAATACTTTTTACAAATAAATAAAAACTGTAGAAATGAAGGTGTTAATGACATTGAATAAAATGTAAATGTAATAAATATTATTGTGAGAATATCTAATTAGCTAGTAATCACAAATCAGTGCACGGGATTTAACGTTAGTATCTAAACCAAAGGTTATATTTAATAGGAAATTAAAAACAAAGGACTATATACGTAACTTACCAATCTTTTTAAAATGTACGTGATTTAGTGAATATGTTAAAAATGGTAATTATAACTTCCTTATGAGTACAGAATTTATGTTAACTGCGTGTTCAATAAAGTTGCATTGTTGAAATATTATTTCCCTGTGAATATTAAGTAATCCAATATCTATATAGTTATTAATGTAAAAATGAATGTCAGCTTAACTCCTCAACGAAGGGCTGCCTTTTTTTATATATTCAAATGTTATTATCAACTAGAGTCATTAAATTGCCAGTAAGTGACTGGCAGTTTTCAGTGTACTCATTCAACATATGACATTATTATTCATAAAAATCAGTAGGTAATGCTTTAAGACTTATAGGTCTTAATAAAATAGCTATATGAGTAAATAGATATAATTGCACAAAACTAAACAAACAATACTTTAAAATTAGAGCAACAATTTGGGAAATAAATTCTCTTTACAAAATATATTTGAATAATACAAAATTATTAAAAGGAATTTTAGGCGCTATTAGGCTACCCATCTAGGACCTCCAAATCTAATTAAAATCTAAACAGAATGTATATATTTTATTCATAGATAGACTCTAAACAGAAAATAGACGTTATGCACCAACGAGCAAATACTACAAACTAAGAAATAACTTCAATTAGATAATCAGTAATTACATTACAACGTGAAACAACGAACAGCATTCACACCAGTAAGCTGAACTTCACATCCTAATTATCTGTGTATATCCTTTCGAACAATAAAAATCACAACGCACAATTAACCATCTGCACTCTAATACCAAACTGTCATCGGCCAACATCAACTGTCTCCTATTACATAGTACTAAATGTAGAACATTCCATAGATTGCTAAATAATTTTTCAGCGATCAAGTAGTATTAAACCATTATGATCATAAATAAACTAGTTTTTTTATAGCTTTTCACGAAGCATTCCAAAGCAAATAAAACGACGTATTTAATTTATAATAGAGCTATCGCTAGAGGTCCATGAGATGAATTCGGGTTAAAATGTCCATTGAAACATCGCCCACTATATGTGTGATACGAAAAGAATCGGATGAAGTGTACAAGTGGTGAAACACTGAAGAATCCATACGTCATTCATATATAGTAAATTCATTCTGTTTTTAATGTATAATTGTACTTGTATGAGGATAATGACGTCACCTTTGAATACCATAAGCCTTGTTGAATAATCTCCATTTTATCATCAACCTTCAGTTTCTTACGTAGGAATATCTGAATTGATAATTTCAAATTTAGAAATTTTCCACAGAGACCCTATGATGACGAATACACTGGTGACTTGATAATCTTCATTTGTTATTATTTTTATTATACATTTTTTTATGATGAAGTCATACTTTTTACCGGAATATTTTCATTTACTTAATAGGAATGCATATAATATAATATTGTTTATTCTTATATTTTTATAGTAGGATAAGTTATTGAATCCTTGATATGTATAAGTAGCATAAGTTATTGAATCCTGGAACTTGATATGTATGTATAATGTAGGGTTAGCAAGGATACCTACCAGGGTGACCGGACGTTTCGTTACCAGGACTATTCGTTACCAGATTTTTCGTTATGTTTTAAGAAATGGAAACTATTTCATAATTTGAAATGTGGTGTCGACTACATTTTATACCAATCCCATACATTATAAAATTATACTACTTTAAAAATAATGTCTACTTTTTAAACATTTTTTATTCGTTTGGTTATATATTGATTATAATCAGAGGTATTAAAATTAACAATCATCTCTTAATTTCTTTGATTAGAAAAGCTGGAAGTGAAAATATCATGGATACCAAACTATATAGAAGTTAAATAACAATGATTCTATTTAATTTTTCCTCACACTATCGAATATGTGGTTCAGTCCGAGAACTTTGAGCTTGCTCTACTGCCTAGATTAGAATAATCTTTTGTTTTTCATTTTTCCGAAAATGTATTAACGTTAGGGTAAAATTCCAATTACCAGATGATACAAGTTACCGAATGAAAATAACTTGATGAAAAAAAACATTACCTTCCGCAATTTTTGAAAGTAAAATTATTTTCGATCATATAAGATATAAGAACTCTTTATTCTTATATACTATTTTCTAATATGTTTGAAAATTTTCGGTTATTGGTTCACATATATAGGGGAAAAAAATTCAGTACATATTTACAATTTATAATGTATGAGAATGATATATTTTTTAGTCTACAACTCATTTCAAATTGAAAAAATCTTCAGTAGCGATTCGGAACGAAAAATCTGGTAATGAATAGTCCTAGTAACGAAGCGTCCTAGCATCACCTACCAGACAGCAGGACAGGACACAAATGAGTTCACTTCAATTAATAAAATTTCCATGAAAAAATTTCAGATATATGGATTTGTAATATAGATTAGCAATTGAAAATTCTTATCTGCTACTGAGTGCTACATTAACACAATAAAGATCAATTCAGTGTTCTTTTAACGATAAGATTTGAGGAGTAACAATTCTAAAGATGCTATTATCATATATCGTTGTTATTACCATTTGCACTAGGACTTGGCATTATTTGGTGATAAATTAAAGCGGTGCGTAGGCACCTGTCAAAATGAAAGTGGAAATTCAATTTGCGAGTATAACTTCAAAATGCGAGTATAACTTCAAAATGCGAGTATAACTTCAAAATGCGAGTATAACTTCAAAATGCGAGTGAGAATTTAAAATGCGAGTATAACTTCAAAATGCGAGTGAGAATTTAAAATGCGAGTATAACTTCAAAATGCGAGTGAGAATTTAAAATGCGAGTATAACTTCAAAATGCGAGTGAGAATTTAAAATGCGAGTATAACTTCAAAATGCGAGTGAGAATTTAAAATGCGAGTATAACTTCAAAATGCGAGTGAGAATTTAAAATGCGAGTATAACTTCAAAATGCGAGTGAGAATTTAAAATGCGAGTATAACTTCAAAATGCGAGTGAGAATTTAAAATGCGAGTATAACTTCAAAATGCGAGTGAGAATTTAAAATGAGAGTAAGAAATTCAAATTCTAGTGAAGTATTTATTTTAATAGCAGGTTTGCTGCACTCTTCACAATACTACTGTTACGAATTAATAATTACTTACTAGAAATAACAAAAATCTATGTATTGTGTATGTCACACAAACTTTAATATTCGCGAGAGGATTTCTCATTATATGGTATTTCTAATAAAAAAATAATTAAAATTCATAATATCGTGAAGAGTGCAACGGTTTGGCCTTTACAATAAAATAGCGAATGATCTAGCGATGATGTAGAGTTGTTTACCTAAAATTTAAACTAATAATATAGAGAACACTTTCGTAATATTAACTCAAAAAATACGCATAACTCTATTAATTTCAAGTCGTATTCTAGAAAATTTCTCATATTAAATAGGCATTATGTGAAGAGAGAGTCAAAGCAAGTAAAGGTTACGGACAAGAAATTATAAATGATTATATTTCGTTTAGTTTAGTTAATATAAATATGGAACAGTACAAATGATTACTTTTCCATTTTTAATCTCGGATTGAAATATGGTAATATTCTGGGGGTTGATGGTATCTCTGTCTTCCCTTTAACTGGTGGGAGATGTCTTTGTAGGGATGCAACATGTGTAGACACTTATGCGACGACTCACTTGATGGATTCGGCTTGTCACCTGGTAGCGCAGCCAAGGAGACGGAGAGGAGGAAGCGACGCAAATACGCGGCTCTGGGCATTCCATATTGATTCAAACCCATAGCGGTGGAAACGGCAGGTAGCTATGGTGGTACAACAGCCGAACTCCTTGCTGAAATCGGCCGTCGCATTACGGACGATGTGTGAGAGACCTTTTGGTTAGAGCAGAGGGTTATCTTGGCAGTTCAGAGGGGCAATGCTTTCAGTATTCTATGATCGTAGTGTTGGTATTGCCCTGTGACCCGTTTTGGGTACCTCACAGTTGGTTGGAGGCCACTACCATTGACGATGGTCGTAGAGCAGAGAAGATATTTTTTTTAATATTCATTGTCTAATTAAATACGATTGTTTCTAATATTCAAAAGAAATCTGTTTCGTCTGGCAGGGGACCTTTAAAAAAATATGGTACATAACTATGATTTCCAAATATTCTCCCACTGGTATAGTTGTCCATATAACTTTCACGACTATATCAACTCATAGTTGATGATTCTGACAAGTCTGTTTGAATCACACTAGGAATATAAGATATTGAAAATGGAGAAAGATTGAATAAAAAGACCAGCTAAAGTAAGATTTAATAAGTGTTGATAAATATTAAGATCCTATCCAATTATCTCGTTTGAAACCAAAGATTGAAGCCATAATTCTCCATTCGTTTATATCTAAGTTAGATTTGATAAGCATTGATTCAAAAATAAGTTTTTATCCATTGTGATAAATAAACATCCGATATTAGTTTTAATTCTTCTTTCGTTGCTTTTTTGCTTTTATCGGAGGCCTGTGGACTCCATGCTCAGCAATGAAAGGAGTTTCTTCTGCGGACAAAAACTCATCGTTCTCTATCTCCACAGCTGCTCTTGTCACTCTTTCCATCTCTCGGGATCTCTTTCTATTTGACCTTTCATTCATAGCACTTCCTCTACCTCCTTCACCTATACCTCTTTTGTAATTAGTAATTGAAGCAGATTGACTGATGGCAATGGATATGTTAGTCAATACAGCATCTAGTAAGGAGACATTCTTTCTAGAAAATGAATGCAGGGTTGAGTGCCCAACTTCAGCAAGATTGCTGTTTGGTGTATCAGCAGGTTTGAAGGCTCTAAAGATGTGTGACTTCCGCTTCATCCACCATTCGAACCAATAATGAAGCTTTGACTTTCTTATGATTTTCTCCACTTTCTTGCATTTTTCCGAAAACGATGCCACAGTTTCAGCAGTCAACATTTCGTGACACAATGAAATGAACTGGGTTGGGTTTTGCAGAACTTTGGAGTGTCTATGAACACACTGTTTGAAATGAAACTCGCATGAGAATGTCTTGCTAATGAATTCTTCACCAAAAACATTCCTGATAGCTTGCCAGTTGGCATGATTTTCATCAACAATAAACCCTTTTGGTGAAAAGCAATAATTTGCAACTCCAGAACTTTCAATCACCATTTGCTTAAAAATATCCAAGAACAGCGTAATTGTTTCTGTATTCTCTCTTTCAGCAATCATAGTCGCAAGACACATCATTTGCCTTAAAACTGGATGATATATCCAGCATGTGAGTGTTTTGAAATTTTTACACTGATTGTGTTTAGCATCAAAGTATATGTATTCGTAACTTAAAAGGGAATTTGAATCACAGTTAGCAGAACGTGCCAGTTCAGCCATATGAATGGAGCTCATGAAAATATAAGTTGGTTGATCATTGATAGCTTTCAAATTCAACCTGTATATCATGAATTTATCTTTAGTTTTGATTTTTTCTCTTAATTCCGTCACAGCCATGAAGTTGTCCCCATGTGGTAACTGTTGGTCTTTTAATAATTCCCTTGAACTGTGAATTTTTCGCTTATTAGCAAGTAGTGAAGCTTCCTCTTCAATCTTTTTCCAATCAATTACAGGTTTCTTCAATTCTTCACTCATTTTCAAATTTATAAGAGAATTTGGGGTGCTATTTGGATTTGATCTCACTAATTCCATGTAATAATTGTTCCTGCAAGCTTTCTTGTCTACTGCAGTGCAGATATGATCA
This sequence comes from Caprella mutica, assembly GCA_947561585.1. Classification (NCBI taxonomy): domain Eukaryota; kingdom Metazoa; phylum Arthropoda; class Malacostraca; order Amphipoda; family Caprellidae; genus Caprella; species Caprella mutica. The sequence goes on from CANNZV010004791.1 coordinate 27,929, forward strand.
CCATTATGCATGATAAATACTTCAGATGAATCAGGAATCCACTCCCATATTTTTACAGCTGAACAAGGAGTACATTTGGCAACAGTATTGCAAGATCTGCAGAGATGATTCCCTTTATAGACTTTGAACTGTACACAATTTTCTTCTCCGAATTCCCTTAAGAATGGACATTCATTATTAGCACAAAATTTACGGCCAGAGCATCTCGCAGTCCTTCTCATTCCTTTCCAATTTGACCGACTGCTTGTACAATACCTTTTCCATTTTCTACCATCAGAGCATTTTTCTTTGAATCCTTTTTTATCATCAAGGGATATCTTATAGTAGCATAGTCCATCGATATCGAATGGTAGAGAGCAGACTTCTTCAAGATGAACATCTTTCCAGATAGAAAAACAGAAGTCACTCCTCAAATTTTCTCTTTCAGGAGATGAATCTGTAAGTGTAGGGAGATTTTGATTAGAGATACTGATCTTTGAAACGCATAGATCAATATTAAATACTACTAATTTACCATGATCAGATATGTAGTTTCTTTCGTCATATTCATTAGTTCCATCTGACTCAGAATGTTCAGCAACTGAAAGTAAATGTGTATTCAATACTGGTAGTTATATATATGTTTTTTTAAATGTGAAAAAAATTAAGTTACATTCAGAATACAATAGCTAGTCAGTTCATTCTCCATTATTTGAAGAGTAGAATTTTCTGACTATGATATTACATTTCCCATGAATTTTGTTGAATCCTGATTTTAATTGTTAAAATTTTTAGGTCATATTGGGTTAACATTAGAATCATAGCTACATTGCTATAGAAATGGAATAGATTTCAAATTTATATGCAAAATTTCTCACCAATATCAAGATCCAAAGCCGAATCATTTATAGTAGCCCTAGCATCAACTCTATCTTGAATATCTGGGAGGACGGAAGATGGTCCAGCACTGTACAGGTCATCAGTAGGCAAGACAGAGGATGGTACAGCACTAGATAGTTCAATAGTAGGTAGAACATCGGATGGTTCAGCAATGGACAAGACAACAGACGGTTCAGCACTGGACAAGACAACAGACGGTTCAGCACTGGACAAGACAACAGTAGGAGGCCAATCAAAACGTCCAGCAGCAACCGACTCATTAAAGCTCTGCTGTATAATCCTGTATTCTGAATCGTCAATTAAATCACTGATTGATTCATTAAGGGGATTCCACTCAGTGATTTCAAGAACTGAAAAATTAAGATATATAATTTTATTAATTTTTATTGCAATCCAGTCAATCTACATGTCAAATAGCTATCAGGGCTGTGTAGTCGAAGGCAGAGTAAAAATTATTACAGACTCCAAAAATTATCATGATTTATGTAAATGAAAAATTACTATAAATCAAGAATTTTTATTTTGTTTTATATCACAATAAATTCAACACACTTGGATGATTTAACAAAATACTTGCTTGAAATATAGAGGCTATAACACCTATATATTATCATAAAATTGTTTGTTGGAGTGAGAGTTGAGGAGTCTGTTATTTATTATACTGGAATGTTGAGTCTAATATTTATGATTCCGACTCCACAGTCCTGATAACTATTTGTATTTTGTACTTTTACATACCAATGGATCTTGATTTCACGTTATCTTCTTCAACCGAAGCAATGGAGACAGATTCATCTTTACTAGTGATACTTTTATCATTCTTCAGAACGTTTAAAGCTTCACCAGTAGAAATTCTCTTCAATGGGTTGAAAGCACAGCATTTTTCAAACAATTTTTTTATTAATGCCCATTCATTGTAATGCTTATCTTTATATTTTTCACTCAGCTGAGGCATACAGTTCTTCTCATAGCTATCAAATATAACGTTCTCAGCTGAGACTCCCTCCTGCATCTCTATTTCCCAAGAAAATGGATACCTGGCATCTGGACTGAGCAGGTGAAACAAAACCAGTCTAAATGACCAGATATCTATTTTCTTGAGAATTTCTATAGAGCAAGGGAGATTCACTTTCTTCAATAATACTTCTGGGGAAGTATATGCCAAAGTTCCACGTTGCAGGTTACTAGTGAAGCTTTTCAGTGCGGAGAAGGTTTGCAGTTGTTTAGATTTTCCTTCACCAAAGTCGCACAGCTTACACTTTACAGGTTCTCTCTTCCATAAATCCAACTTATTCATGATAGTGTCAGAGAAATGGATATTTGAGACCAAGATATTCTGTGGCTTCAGGTCTCTGTGAACCATAGAATTTTGGTGAAGGAAATTTAATGCCTCTATAGTTTGAACAGCAATATAATATGTGACATGCTCAAAGCCTTGGAAGTTAGATATATCATCAAAGCTACTGAGTAGTTCTTTGAGCGTGCTCACATCCATATGGTCGATTTCTATAAACTTGAATGAAAAAGACATATATTCCAAAAGCATACAATTCTCATCAATACTATAGGCATATATATCAATAATGTTTGGGTGTTCTAAGCATCTATGTAATAACTTAGCTTCTTTTCTGAACAATGATATTTCATATTTAGTGTGTTCACTATTCTTAAGTTCTTTTATTGCAAAATTCTTCGAGTTTTTCCCCACTTTATAAATTTTGCCAAATCCGCCATCTCCAATCAAGGACTGAATGTCATAATCAGATTTTTTGAAAGAATCTAAACCTTCCACCAATTTAATGATAGAAATGTTTGAAACTTTTTTAATTGGAATTTTAAATGGATTCATGATCTGAAAATGTAAGAGAATATAAATAGTTACTCAGGTAAATCAATCAGTAGGACAGTGTCACTAAATTTAATAAGTTTTTTTTATGATTATTCCCTCTGTATTTTCTGATAATAATAGGTCAAATTCTGTGAAATCTCAGCAACACTAGTGAAATAGTTATCCACTCATTTGTCTGCCATGTCTGGTTAAATCACACAGGGAGGTGGCTATATGCCTACTTTTAATTAAGACTATTCTTTGGTGTTATGGGCCCTTATTGGTGATCTTTACTTTTTGGAAGTAGAGGTATTGGCTACAATCAAAATCAGACATCATCACCGATACTTGCAGATACTTTAAAAATTAAAATAGTTTAAAAAAATCAATATTCTGTCTACACAATCATAATTTATCCACAGAAAATTCCAAAGAATTAATTTCTTTTATATTTATAGCTATTAGAGAGATAGAGCTATCAATGTAACTGGCCAAATATTTTTTTTTTTGTGATACTAATTTTTATTCAAAATTAAGAGCAAGAAATCGACCATATTAGAAAAAAAAATTAATTTTGCCATTCTGCTGGCTAAAGGCTTCAATATTTAACCTAATAATCTGTAAGATTATGCTTTCACTAGCTTACATACAGGAGAATATATTAATGGGATATGTGAGTCAAAAATATTTTAACATTTTATGCAACTTGGTATAAAATTGAAACTTTTATGTGCTTATACCAATTCAATTATATTCCAGAAAAACAAATAAATGGTAGGTACTTAAGTAAGTAATCTGGTATTTTGAGCACATTTGTTCACATATTCTAAACCAAAGTGTAAGTTATTAACCGTGGGCTTTTTCCTGTGGGTATTACTCCAGAAACCCTAAATACTAATATATATGGGATATAGCTATAATTAGTAATTACCTATTTCTGATTGGGAAAGTTTGTGGAGACAGAAAATCAAGAGGGGCAATGGTTGTAGCTTACCCTGGATAGGGAATGCAATGATAACAATCCAGTGGAATAGGAAAGTCAACACTCTTGTCATCATCGTGAGGATATGGAACCAGGACCACTGTAATCACAAACTTGAAAAGATATGATTATGATGATGATGTGTTATCACTACTTCACTTGAACAATTACTTTTACAATTTAATGATTAGGTAGACTTGTAAGAGGCCCCTGGCCCCAAGCTGTGGAAAATTCGGACAGCCCTTATTTACTCATGATATACACAAGATCATCCAACATGATATGAAAAAAGAATGCTTAACAAATTGGTAAAAAACACTTTGGAAGATTTTAAAAATCAACTGAAATTTTGACAAAGGATAAAAAGTGATCATCTCCTGAATTTGATATAACCCCAACTAACACTTCATCAAATTTATCATAACTCATCTTCCTTTCGAAAAATCACTCAATTTTTTTTTTTGGTAATCAATGGTACACTTAAAGTATATTCTCACATAATATGGTGGATATAATTTTTCATTCAACTATGTTATTGGGTATGACATTTTAATAATTATCCCTTTCTGCCACATATGAGCTTTGCAAAACTGAGTGAAAACAGACTATATTTAAAGTGCCATATTACACTTGAATGAAAGATTCTATTCATCATATTACAAGAGAAAATACTCAAAGAATTTCTAAGATTAGCTACTGTGAAATTTTAGGAATGATTAGTTGAAAGGAAGATGAGGTATTATCAATTGGTGGATGTTTACAATTACAGTGTATGACCAATGATAACTAATATCAGATTTAATCCAATTTGTAACAACCAGTGATATCTTCTGTTATATAATAAAAAGGACTAAATTCTTTCAGCAATTGATTTAAGTATTTGACACTTAACAATAGCAAATTTTCAAGATGTTCAATTTTGAGCCCATTATTTTAAAACTTTTTTAAGGTAAATGTGATAAGGTATTGAAGTTTGATGAACTTTCATGATGTTTAGAGTGTTATTACTAACATGTTAAGCATTATTTGTAAATCTAGTTTTTTATTTCTAATTTTAAATGAGGGGTGTCCTGATTCACCTCAGTTTGGGCCTTGGGGTAGGCCAGATTCACCGTGCACAACTTTTATTAACTAATAATAGAGAATCCAAATTTGAATAACTAATCCCAGAAACTTAGATGCACCTAATACCAATCACAGTAAATCACTGGGTGTACTGAGTAGAATGTAAATAAAAAATATTGCAATTGGCACAGGACACAAGATTTATCCTTATTTTTTACATTGAATGAATTAGCTAGGTTAGCCTAGATATAGCCGTATACCAGACTGTATTTGGTGCACAAAATTCCACTGACTTTTTATAAAAGCAGAAAAAATCCACCAAGATTTTATCAATATCTTTGCTAATCCACCAGTTTTTCCACTGAAAATTAATGGTAACATAGGGATAAATCGCTAAAATTCTTCTAAAGTTGCTAGAATATCATTCACAGAGGTGAAAAATTCCCACCGACATGTCGGTGGGATAATGGGATTTACCATCAAATAGAATCTGGGTAAATTTGTGCTTTAGGTCCCCCACCGATTTTCAATATTTTGACACTTAATATAGGTAAAAGGAGCCATTTTAAAATGTTTTTCATGAATACCATTTGTTGTGCAATCGCTTAGTTTGAGATACTTTTAAATTAAGTTTCCAATAGGTTAGGTTAAGTTTGGGGCAGTATTTGCCCCAATATTTCAGATATAGCATCACAAATACGTATATCACAAATATGTATATGAGGGGGCAAGCCGTCCCCCGAACCCCCCCTGCCAGGTCATTAAACAATCATTATGTGTGCAGTACAACAAACTAGCAGATACAGTGAACTACATAAACGGTTTTATGGAACCAAGATTTCATGTCACAATAATCTGAAAGGCGGAAAATCTTAGTGATCTACAAACATAATGTTATTCCTACCAAAAATTTAATTGCGCTTATATCTCGAAAACAAAGCATTTCCACAACAAATGGTATTATTGAAAAACGTCATAAAATGACTCCTTTTGCCAATATTAAGTGTCAAAATTTCGGAAATCGGTGGGGGACTTAAAGCACAAATTTACCACAATCTGGGCCGTATGGGTAAACCCCAGGCTACATAACTCTCAGATATTCCAATTTAAAATCATACAGAGTTTGCAGTTGTTTCAGGCTTTCAGCTGCCAATTCTTAATATATCTTAGCTAAATAAATGGCAACATAGGAATGATACAAAAACTCCCTTAGAGATTCTCATTTTTCCCAAATAACTTGGTCTCAGATTTGTTTCAAAGAATCATGGGAAAAGGTTCAATATTCTGCATACTTGGGTTTAACTAGCTCGTTTAAATGTAGCTAATATCACAGTTCCAATTAGGTAATTTATTACTTAATTATGAAGTCTACAGATCTCCAGACTCCAACAGACAACAGTCTAACAGAGTACCTAATCAAATTAAATCAATTCATCAGAAAACACCTAATTAGTACCTACAGTAAACAACCTAACCTACTACAACCTAGCTATCAAGAGTGGTCAAAGGGTTGAATTCAAGATGATGGGTCCAGTAGAGTACCTAGGCTATAGCTAGCTCAGTTGCTAACTAGGTTCATACCTAAATTCAGAAATAATTACTAAGTAGGCTGTAACCAATAGGACTATTTAGTATTTACCGAATGGCTGCAATCATTCAATGCCAATGGCATACCAAATTGCAACAAATGGTACCAAATGGAACCTAATGGTACCTTTCAGTTAATGAAGAATATCGTTAATTAATTGTATAGTTGACCCCAGTCTGCAGAACATGGGACATTGGTAATATTTTCTGTGCGACTGCGAACAATCCTTAATATCCTCCTATATTCACATGTATTTTACTGAGAACAGAAGCCAAAATGGAGAATATCTTGGAGAACACTCTACCAGTTCCTGCAGTTGACCTAATCCTAACAAAATATTACATAATTAAATATGCTGGGGTCCATTATAACAAATATTAGCAATTGTTTAATTTTACCCGCACCCTTTTCTCAACCTCTTAGGTACAGTGTAATCCTATTCAAGACTTATAGACTAGGCCAGGGTCTCGCAGGTAAATTGCAGCCCTTTTAATTTTAATTGCGGCTCTATCAAGAGAGTCTAAAACATTCTGAACCGAAATTACATTAAAATGACATAGCATCAAAAGAAGCGTAGGCATGCTACAATTAATTAATTTAAGTTTTTAACGTGTGTTTCGAAGCTATGATGTTTCTGTTGTAATGTTGTTGAAGGCAGAAGTTAGTTAGTGTGACGCCAGACTGCAGGAACTGGTAAACTGTTCTCCAAAAAATGCTCTATTTTGGCTTCTGTTCTCAGTCTCTCAGACCTCAATAAAATTCATGTAAATATAGGAGAAAATTAAAGATTTTTTGAACAGAAAACATTAAAAATGTCCCATATTCTGTTACCAGTCTGTATTTGGTGCATAAAATTCCACTGACTTTTTCAAAAAGCTGAAGAAATTCCACCATAAATTTCCAGTAATTTGGCTAATCCACCAACATTTTGCTCATTTTTCCACTGAAAATTAATGGTAACATAGGAATAAATAGCTAAAAATCCACCGACTTTGCCAGAATATAATTTTCAAAGGGAAAAAATTCCACAGACAAGTCAGTGGAATTTACCATGAAATACAGACTGGGATCATATCTGCCCCTATTCGGCTAAAATTGCTAAAAATAACTTCCACTTGCACTTCCAAGTTATTTTAAGCCAAATAGAGACGGGTAAGATCAAGATTGAAGATTCAATCAAGGGTAGGTCCGTATG
>CANNZV010004792.1:0-35420 GCA_947561585.1 Caprella mutica
GATGTAGAAAATGTTGGTGTTGATTTATTATTAGGATATGATAAGCAAATTAATAGTGATTTCAATTTAGGAGTTAGTGTTAATTTTGGTACGTACAAGAACGAAGTAACAAATCTTGGTGGTCCTGAAGTTAACTTTAACAGTGGTAATGTTAGAGAATATAATGCAAGTAGAATTCAAGAAGGATTCCCAATTGCTTATTTCTACGGCTATGACATTAATGGCTTACAAGATGATGGTACATTTAACTTCGTAGATACAGATGGTAATGGTGAGATTACTGGTGAAGATAGAACTTTTATTGGTTCTCCACACCCTGATTTCACTTATGGTATCAATGTTAATTTGAGCTACAAGGCATTTGATCTATCTATTTTTGCGAATGGCGTACAAGGAAACGAATTATTTAATGCGAATAAATACTTTACGCACTTTAATTCCTTCCAAGGTGGACGTTCTGTAGATGTATTGAATTCTTTTGGTTACCCAGGTGCGTCAGGTACGCCTACTTTACCATTAGTAAGTAATAACTCTAATCCTTTAGATTTTAACGGTACTTCTTTCTTCGTAGAAGATGGTTCTTACTTTAGAATTAAGAATGTTCAATTAGGGTATAATTTACCAAACGATGTATTAGCAAGCACAGGAATTGAATCAGTAAAAGTATTTGTTCAAGCAACGAACTTGTTGACGTTGACTAAATATACTGGTTTAGACCCTGAAATTGGTCGTTCTTCTTTCTACCAAGGATTTGGAGAAGATTGGGGTATTGGTATTGATTCTGGTTTCTATCCAGTAACACAGACCTTTACTTTTGGTGTTAAGGCAGGATTTTAATAATACCCACAAATTTCATGGTATAAATATTTAATGATTGGTACCATTTAATTTGACTTGTCCAAGACAAGCTTATTAAAATTGAGATTTAGATGACATTTATAATTTTAATCAATTTTATATTTGTTGTCCAACCATTTTTAGAAAATAATTCAAAATAAAAATTTTATTATGAAAAAAATAATATCATTAGCCGTTCTGGCATTGGGACTAATTATAGTTTCTTGTTCGGATGACTTTTTGGACAAAGACCCTCAAGGGTCGTTGAACCCTGCTACACTAGCGAATGCAGATGGTGTAGAAGCACTTTTGATTTCTGCTTACTCTCTTCTTGATGGATGGGAAGGTGGATGGAGTACTGGGGGTAACGCACCTTGGAATTCTGCAGCTTCTAACTGGACTTATGGAGATGTTTATTCTGATGATGCCTATAAAGGGACAGATGCAGGTGACCAGCCAGCATTGACTTTGTTAGAAACGTATACACATGACGCGTCTAACCCTTATATGATTGGCCGTTGGGCTAGAATCTATGATGGGATTGCTAGAGCGAATGATGTAATCAAGGTGGCAGAATTGGCAGAAGATATTGATGCTGGTACTAAAGCTATCATTATCGCAGAAGCTAGATTTTTGAGAGGACATTATCACTTTGAAGCGCAAAGATTGTGGGATAATGTACCTTATATCAGTGACACAGATGTGGATGTAAGAGTGCCTAATTCTGGGCCAATCTGGTCTCAGATTGAAGCTGATTTTGCGGCAGCAGCATCTGCTTTATCTTCTGAGCCAAGAAACGGACAGATTGGTAGAGTAAACAAAATGTCTGCTACGGCTTATTTAGGAAAAGTACAATTATACCAACAAAATTATAGTGCTGCTTTAGCTAACTTTAATACAGTTGTCAATAGTGGTAAATATGGTTTAAATGAAAGCTTTCATACCAACTTCCGTTTAGAAGGTAATAATGGTATCGAAGCTGTTTTCCAAATCCAAGCATCTGTAAATGATGGTGCGGGTGCAGGAAATGGTAACCAAGGAGATCAATTGAACCACTTACAAGGTGGTCCTGGTGGCGGATGTTGTGGATTCCACCAACCTTCTCAAAACTTGGTGAACCAATTCAAAACAGATGGTGGGTTACCACTAGCTGATTTCAATGCAGTTGATGTAACCAATGATGATGGATTATCTTCTAGCGACCCTTTTACACCTCATGCAGGTACATTAGATCCTAGATTAGATCGTTCAGTTGGACGTAGAGGATTGCCCTTATTTAGATTGGGGTACACACCCAGGTGCTTCTTGGGTAAGAGACCAAAATTATGCAGGTCCTTACAGTAACATCAAGAAAATGTACTATGCTTCTGAGCAAGGTACTGGTTCTGATACACAAGCAGGATGGCACGGTGCTGGTAACACAGCAATCAATCATAGCATTATCCGTTTTGCAGACGTTATGTTGATGGCTGCCGAATGTGAAGTAGAAGTTGGTAGTTTAGAAACAGCTAGAAGCCATGTCAACGCAATTCGTACTAGAGCAGCTAATGAAGCTACTTGGGTAAAGAATGATGCTGGTGAAAATGCGGCTAACTATGAAATCGCTTCTTACGATGATGCTTGGACTGACCAAGGTGCTGCAAGAAATGCAGTAAGAACAGAAAGAAGATTAGAATTAGCGATGGAAGGACACCGTTTCTTTGACTTGAAGCGTTGGGGCGTTGCTCAATCAGTAATCAATGATTACTTAGCGGTTGAAGCTTCTAAGCGAACTTACTTAACTGGTGTTAATTTCGCTGCTAGAAACATCCGATTCCCAATTCCTCAAGAGGCAATTGATGAATCTTCTGATGATGATGGTGTTGCTACTTTGACACAGAATGAAGGATTCTAAGAATCTTTAATTGACATAAACGGCCGTCAATCTTTTATACAGATTGGCGGTTTTTTTTTGGCTTTAATTAGTATTTTTACAATTGATATTAAATCGAGGTGATTTTCAAAATCACCATAATTTCCATGATTTTAATATAACATACAGAAAAGGCTAAAACATCATGAGATATAGCAATTTCCGCTATCTACTTTTTCTTCCCTTACTTTATTTATTGAGTTGCACCCAACAATCAGAGGAAGTATTTCAATTATTAGATGGAACTAGTACGAATATAACTTTCAATAATGAAATCCCAGAAAGTGATAGTTTGAATATCATTATCAATAACTACATCTATAATGGAGGAGGAGTAGGTATTGCCGATTTTGATAATGACAGTTTGCCAGACGTGTTTTTTGCAGGCAACTTAGTTGATAACCAACTCTATTTAAACCAAGGCAACTTAAAATTTAAAGATATTTCAGCGGTAGCTGGAATAGCCGCATCTGGAAAATGGGTGTCAGGGGTCAATGTAGTGGATATCAATAATGATGGCTGGCAAGATATATACCTGACCTGTACTTTTCATGAAGATAGTGTTTTAAGAGAAAATCTACTTTATATCAATCAAGGATTAGACGATAAAGGTCAGCTTAGCTTCATAGATGAAGCGAAGAGATATGGTTTAGCGGACAATCGCTTTACGACCCATAGTATTTTTTTAGATTATGATATGGATGGTGATTTAGATTTGTTTGTGATTACGAATAAACTAGACTTGCCTAAAACGATGGGACTCCATAGAAAAGTGAACGATGGGAGCAGTCCTTCGACAGACCGAATGTACCGAAATAATGGGGATGAGACTTTTACGAATGTATCGACTGAAGCAGGAATAACCCATCATGGATTTGGTTTGGGGGTAGCGATATTGGATGTTAATGAAGATAGCTTTCCAGATATATACGTTTCGAATGATTTTGTGAGCAATGATATTCTTTGGGTCAATCAACAGAATGGAACATTTAAAAATGAAATCATGCATTATTTAGACCATCAAAGTTTTTCTTCAATGGGGAATAATGTGGGCGATTTGAATAATGATGGATTGCAAGAAATTGTGACTTTGGATATGTTGCCAGAAGAAGATGCACGGTTAAAAATGATGTTTGGTGGAGCGAATCATTATTATTACGACATCATGCAGAAAAACAAATACGAAATTCAATATCCTAGAAATACGATTCAACTCAATCAAGGAAATGGTCATTTTGGAGATATATCGATGTTGCTAGACATTGATGCGACGGACTGGAGTTGGAGTCCAATTATTAGTGACTTTGATAATAATGGTAAAAATGATTTATTTATTACAAATGGGTTTCCTAGAGATATTACAGACTTAGATTTTTCTGATTTTCACTCGGGCATGAATGTCTTGATGAGTGCGAATGAACGATTGCTTAGTAAAATTCCAATAGTAAAGATTGACAATCATTTATATTTACAGAAAGAGGATTATCAATTTGAAAAATCCCATCGAGGGGCTAGTTTTAGTCAACCATCTTTTTCTAATGGCGCAGCTTTGAGTGATTTAGATAATGATGGGGACATGGATTTAGTGGTCAATAATATTAATGATGCAGCCTTTGTTTACCAAAATAGGACCGCTGATAATCAATTGGCTAAGGCTAACAACTACCTTCAAATTTCTGTAAAAGGAGGCAAGGAAAATATAGGCGCTTTAGGCGCAAAAGTGAAGGTGTATGCGGATGATATTCCTTTTATACAAACCGTTCAATTTAATCGAGGATACTGTTCTACTTCTGAAAATTTATTACATTTTGGTATAGGGAAGGCAGAGAAAGTAGACTCTGTTGTCATCAATTGGCCAGATAGAACACAGTCTATTTATCAGAATTTAGCAGTAAATCAACGGCACTCTTTGGCTTATGAAAATGCGACAAGAAAACCTGTCGTTGCTAGTAAAAACAATCAGCCCTTATTTAGTCCATTGCAAAATGAACTAACGGCCAATGCACATACTTTTTCTAAGTTCTATGATTTTAATGTTCAGCCACAGATACAAAAATTAAGTTCAGAAGAAGGTCCAGCGTTAATCATTGCGGACATGAATAATGATGGCTTAGATGATGTTTTGATGGATGTTGGCGAGCAAAAACCTTTACATATTTTTTATCAACAGCCAACAGGCGATTTTATAGAAACGCAGCTAAAAACAATTGATTCATTAGGAGAGAAAACAACTATTTTGGCAGTTGACCTAAATGGAGACAATTATAAAGATATTTATTTAGCAAAAGGAGCATTACCTTTTATGAATCAACCCGAAAAACAATGGGACGAAGTTTACCTAAATCAGCAAGGAATGAGCTTCGTGAAAGATGAAAGTTTTGTAGGAGAAAATGCTATTTCTTCAAGTGTGGTGGCAGCAGATTTTGACAAAGATGGCGACTTAGATGTATTCGTAGGTGCAAGAGTGTCCGCAGGAAATTGGCCCGTTACACCAATTTCCAAATTATACCTCAATGAAAATGGTCGCTTGGTCAATCAAACGACTAGCTATTCGGCAGATTTGGAAAAAGTAGGGATGGTAACATCTGCTATCTGGACAGATGTGGATAAGGATAGTTGGGTAGATTTAGTAGTTGTCGGCAAATGGATGAAACCAACTATTTTCAAAAATATAGAAGGCAAACAATTAGAGAAAATTTCGATTCCTGCCCTACAAGAATTAAGCGGTCTCTGGAATAGTATTGTTGCAGCAGATTTGGACAATGATGGATTTGTAGATTATGTCTTGGGCAATCAAGGATTGAATAACAAATATAGGTTGGATGCGACTCACCCAATGAAATTGTATGCCAAAGATTTCGATAAAAATGGAAGTATAGACCCTATTTTAAGTCATTTTATAGATGGTGCCTACAAACCATATCAACTGCGAAAGCCGCTGATGAAACAGCTCAAAAGTTTGTCGAAAGACTATCAAAATTATACCAGCTATTCTACCACAACAACCGCCGATATATTAGAAAAATTAGATACAGAAGCGATGTTCACATTTGAAGTGAATACCTTGCATCACCTTATTCTTTGGAATGAAGGCGGCCAATCCTTTACATTAGATACTTTGCCTTTGGAGACACAAGTTTCTGCGGGTAATGGAATTTTGTTAGATGATATCAATGGAGACCATGCATTAGATATATTATTTACAGGAAATGACTTTGGAACGGAAGTATTCAATGGGATTAATGACGCAGGAACAGGGATGGTCATCCTCAATAAAGGGCAGCGGAAATGGAGAAAATTACCACCTGTAGAGAGTCATTTTTATAATGAAAAAAACACAAGAGGTCTAGTTAAATATTTTGATGCGCATAAAAAGCAATTTCAATACATCCTAGCGAGACATGGTAGCACGCCAATTTTGCATCAATTGAATAATACTTCTCCTGTTGATAAAACGATTACTATTCCACAAAATATTTTCACGATAATGATTGAATATCAAGATGGAACAACGATAGAACGTGAATGGCATTTGGGCGAAGGATATAAACAACAAAGTAGCCGAACGATGGCCCTCACCTCTGATATGAAGGCTATTCTAGGAACTACTTTTACAGGAGAGAAAGTCAAACTATTTGGAGATAGTATTTAGGTGAAATCGTTCTTTGACGAATTCCGTGGTAAATGGATTAGAAGAACCAGTAAAATAAAATGAATAAACAATTTAGCATTCTATATTTCTTTTTTTTTATTATCCTGTTTTGGAGTTGTGGCGACTCAAAGGGTTTTGAGTTTGTGCCTGCTAAAACCTCAAAAATTGATTTCAATAACTTTATTCCGGAAGATAAGAATATCAATATCTTGAATTTTGAATACCTTTATAATGGTGGAGGAGTAGGAGCAGCAGATTTTAATAAGGATGGAAAAATAGACCTATACTTTGCTGGAAATATGGTCAACAATCGACTTTTTTTAAATAAAGAAGGTTTTGAATTCGAAGATATTACAGAAATAAGTGGAACAGCTGCGGCTAATAAATGGTCAAATGGTGTATCAATTGTAGATATTAACAACGATACTTGGCCAGATATTTATGTGTCCGTGAGTGCTTTAAGTGCCAGTGGACAACCCAAAAATTTGTTGTTTATTAATCAAGGAACCAATGAGACGGGCGTACCTACTTTTGTCGAAGCAGCCGAAAAATACGGTATTGCTTCTACCAAGCACTCTCGCCATGCTGTATTTTTTGATTATGACCGAGATGGGGATTTGGATGTTTATGTGTTGAATAATATTATAGATTTGGCAGACCCTACTTCTTATCGTCGAAAAGTGACCAATGGTACTGCTTCTAATAATGACCAATTATTTCAGAATATTGGAGATAATCAATTTAAAGAAGTGAGTAAAGAAGCGGGCATCTTGTTCGAGGGATATGGACTTGGGGTAGCTATTGGAGATGTCAACCAAGATGGGTGGCCTGATATTTATGTAGCAAATGATTATATCAGCAACGATTTATTATACATCAATCAGCAAGACGGTACTTTTAAGAATGAAATAGCGCAGCGGACAAAATTGCAGAGTAAATTTGCGATGGGCGTGTCTGTTTCTGATTTTAATAATGATGGCGCTTCTGATATTTTGGTGTTAGATATGATGTCTGCCACGAATGATCGTCTAAAAAGGCATGTCAAAGAAAGCAATTATAATAACCGTAGAAATAACCAAGTTTATAAATATCAAGAGCAAGTTGCCAGAAATACTTTTCAGCAGAATGATGGCACTGGGCATTTTGGAGAAATTGGTTTTCATGCCGGTATCTATGCTTCTGATTGGAGTTGGTCGCCTTTGACAGCTGATTTTAATAATGATGGATTATTGGATGTATATGTGACCAATGGTTACCCAAAAGATATTACAGAGTTGGATTTTGTAGATTATCGGGCAGGCGCAAATTTGGCTTTAAATAAAAAGAAACTTTTTGATAAGTTGACTGCTGAAAAAGTCCCTAATTGCCTGTTTTTAAATCAAGGCGAAATGCGATTTAAGGAACAAGCAAAGACTTGGCAGCTAGATAAACCTTCTTTTTCCAATGGGGCTATTTACGCTGATTTTGACCAAAATGGCCAGTTGGATATTGTGGTCAATAATATTAATGAGAATGCTTATTTACTGAAAAATAAGGGGTTTGACCAACAGCATTATCTGCAAATTGAATTTGAAGCAGATGCCAAATATAGCAAGGCAATTGGTGCTAAAGTATTTGTGTATACAGATGGACAGCAATTATTTCAAGAATACTATTTGAATAAATCTTATTTGTCTTCTGTTAGTCCATTTTTACATTTTGGACTGGGAAAAAGCGAAGCAGTAGATTCCATCGTGGTCGAGTGGCCAAGAGGAGAAAAAAGTGTGTTGTCAACTCTCTCTGCTAATCAACGATATACAATTCCAGCACCTGCAAGTCGCAAGTTAAAACCAGTTACTCATAATGCCTCTTCCTTACCGAAAATAACGCTAAAAACTAATAGACTCCAATCCAAAAGCAATAGACAAGATGATTTTTCTTATCAAAGAACTTTACCTTTTGCTTATAGCAACTTAGGTCCAGTAAAGGCTGTAGCTGACTTGGATAATAATCGTCAAGAAGAAATCATTTCTATTGATGGAAGTGAGGATTTTATTAAACTGTATCATCCCGACAATGAGCAAATTGATACGTTGAAATCCCTAATTACCAAAGGGGTAAATGGTCTGTTGGTAGCAGATATGAATCAGGACGGCTTACAAGATATAATCGTGACCTATGGTGGATACAATGTAGGCAAACCCATCGATTCCCTTTTACAACATCATTTTGAATTGTTTTTAAATAAGGGCAATCTAAGTTTTGAAAGCCAGGTTCAGGTGGTGTTGAGTAGTAAAAGCGAGCCTTCTCTCGGGGTGATTAGAGGACACGATGTTGACCAGGATGGAGACCTTGATTTATTCTTAGGTGGAACAGTGCGCCAAAATAATTTTCCAATCGCTAGTCATTCTTTTATATGGGTCAATGATTTGACAGAAGAGGCAACCAATAGAAAAGACAAAATAATTGACTTAGGAGATTTAGGTATCGTAATGGATGCCGTGTGGACAGATGTAAATAACGATGGTCTACAAGAATTAATGGTCGCCGCCCATTTAAAACCTATTCAAGTTATCTCCTTTGAAAAAGAACAGTTAAGCACTTATAATGCTACTAAAATCACCTCAACAGGATTCTGGAATAGCATCCAACCTCTGGACTATGACAATGATGGAGATATGGATTATTTGCTTGGTAATCTAGGCACGAATACACCGCTGTCCAATGGCCATTCTCCTATTACAATTGCTTATCAAGACCAAGATAAAAATGGTAGTATAGATGTATTTACGGGTTTTCAATTTAATGAGGAAGAGGAGATTGTTCCTTTTGATTTTAGAAATGAGGTAATTGCACAAATTCCAATACTGAAAAAACAATTTTTGGATTATAAGACCTATTCTAGCACCTCTTTTGATAATTTTACTCAAACCACAGCTACTAATGAGTCCCCTCAAAAAATAGTGATTGAAACGGTTGAACATCAGCTCCTAAAAAATGAAAATGGTGTATTGACAAGCAGTGCATTACCTGTATCGACTCAGCTGAGTCCTATATTTGGGTGGATCACTGCTGATTTGAATGGAGATAATTTATCGGATGTAATCGCGAGTACCAATCTGTCGGATAGTCGAGAGTTTTGGGGTACTTATGCTGCTGCAAATGGACTTTTTTTAATTAATAAAACGGATACTACTCATTTTCAACCATTGCCGAATGCCCCTAGAGTAGTGGGAGATGGAAGAGCAATTTTGACGCTGTTGCGAAATGAGCAACTATCGCATTACATCAGTATGGTCAATGCGCCAATGCAGGAAGTCAGCAGTAACTGTGCCGACTGTTTTTATTATCATGCAAAGCCGACTGAACAAGCGGCGCTGATTACTTTCAAAGATGGTTCGCGGCAGAAAGTGGAGTTTTATTATGGACAAGGATTTAGGGCGCAATTGCAGCGAGGGGTTGTTCTTGAAAATGTTAATGAAATTGTAGAAATAGAGATTTTGACTAAAGATGTAGGCAAAAGTATTAAATTAGATATGCCGTCCCTACGGGACTTAAGGGGAGGAAGGTAGGTTGGTTACCGATATTCTGTCCCTATGGGACTTAAAGTGAAGAAGGCGGTAGGTTAATATTACCATGGGGCTTAATAGAAAGAATGGGATGGGGTTGATTTTATCGATATGCTATTTTAATGGATAAGGGACTATTATTTACGAAAAATAGTCCCTTTAGGGACAACATATCGGTAAAGGATTATCTTAAAAAAAGAGTCTCGTAGGGACGGCATATAAAAGAAAAAGATACAGATTATTTTACCAATAAAAACAAATACTATGGCGAATACTTACACACAAATTCATATCCATGCTGTCTTTGTCGTAAAATACAGAGATGCTGTAATTAAAAAAGAATGGAAAGACGAACTTTATAAATACATAACAGGTGTACTTCAAAGCTATGGACATAAAATGCTAAAAATTAATGGAGTAGAAGACCATGTACACATGATATTCGGTATGCGGCCAACACAGTCGTTATCGGATTTGATGGCAGAAGTTAAAGAAAGTGCTTCTAGATGGATTAATCAAAAAGGTTTTTTGAGAACCAAATTTACATGGCAGCCTGGATATGGAGCTTTTTCACATAGTAAATCTCAAATACCTCAAGTAATCCGATATATAGAAAAACAGGAAGAACACCATAAAAAGATACTCTTTCAAGAAGAGTATTTAGATATGCTAGAAAAATTTGAAATAGATTTTGATGAAAAGTATATTTTTAAGCCCTTGGAGGATAGATAATTTTGTATGCCTACCCTACGGGACTTTAATAAAAGAAGGAATTTATTTCTGTTACTGGTATGTCGCCCTTAAAGTCCCTTTAGGGACGACATATCGGAAATTACGACTTGGTTTTTAAACTCAGAGTCCCATAGGGACGACATATCGGTAACCTAATGCGTCAACTATATTTTTTACTAGCACTAACATTAATCCTGAGCTGTGTCCCAGAAAAAGACGAAGCCACTAAAAAGATGGCAGCAGACCTGAACGACTTATATATTCAATCTTTTTCCAATACCAAATATCCTTATCATAATGGATTACGAGCAGATGGATATGCTAAACAACTAAAAGGCATTCCCGAATCCGTAGATATAAAAGTACGATTTCAATATTTTGAACAATTGATTAATGCAGGGAGACTAGAAGAAGGTATTGATAAAATAACTGCCTTTTTAGGAGACCAAGCTTGTACCTATAAAAATTTAAAATATTATCAACTTTTAGGAACGGCTTATATGCAATTGGCAGAAGATGAAAATTGTGTCCATCATGCAGGTGGTTTTGCTTGTGTCATGCCGATGACAGCGGATGCGATTCATCAAAATACTTCAGGGTCGGCCGCTGCGATTCTTGTTTTTGAAAAAATACTGACTACTTTTCCTAAAGAATATGGTATCCAATGGCTATTAAATATAGCGTATATGACTTTGGGGAAATATCCAGAAGCCGTTCCAGCAAAATGGTTAATAGCATTAGAAACAGAGACGACGGAGGCTGTAAATAGTACCTTGCCGACTTATAATAATTTAGCGAAAGCTTATGAAATTGATGTATTAGGACATGCAGGTAGTTGTGCTATGGAGGATTTTGACAAGGATGGTTATTTGGATATAATCACTTCTTCCTATTATTTGAATGAGCAGCTAAAATATTTTAGAAATAAAGCCGGTAAAGGGTTTGAAGATGTTACCCGACAAGCTGGATTGCAGGGTATCACAGGTGGCTTAAATTTTATTCATGGAGATGTGAATAATGATGGATATCCAGATTTATATGTGACAAGAGGAGGGTGGTTAGGACCTTACGGAACCTTCCCAAACTCCCTGTTGCTCAATGATGGGAAAGGAAATTTTGTCGATAGAACAGAGGCTTATGGTTTATTAGAAGGATACCCTTCTCAAACAGCGGTATTTGCAGATTTTAATTTAGACGGCTGGTTAGATTTATTTGTGGGTTATGAAGCGACGGGGGGATTGCGTTTTTCTAGCAAATTGTACCTCAATATGGAAGGGGAAAGCTTTGTTGATTATACCGAAGAAGCGGGGATTGATATTATCAAATACGTTAAAGGAGTAACAGTAGGAGATATTGATAATGATGGGTGGCCTGATATTTTTTGCTCTGTTTTTGAAGGCAAGAATATTTTACTGAAGAATAATGGGGGAGGGGCAAACCAGTTAACATTTGCTGATGTGACAGCCGAATATGGGGTCGCTGAACCTGTAAATAGTTTCCCTTGTGCATTTTTTGATTTTGATAATGATGGTTGGCAAGACCTCTTTGTTTCTGGATATTACACTAAAAAACAAGCGCATATTTTTAATTCAGTAGCATTGGATTTTATGGGTATGGAAACCAATCGTTCAAAACCTATTTTGTATAAAAACATAGCAGGCAAGCGCTTCGAACCTATCACCAAAGAAATGGGATTGGATAAAGAATTATATACGATGGGGTTCAATGTCGGTGATTTGGATGGTGATGGATATTTAGATTTATTTTTAGGAACGGGGGAGTTTAATTTAACTTCCGTGATGCCCAATCGGGTTTTTGTAAACCAAGGAGGAAAACAATTTAAAGAAGTAACTTTTGAGCGAAAATTTGGGCAGATTCAAAAAGGGCATGGTGTGTCTTTTGGAGATTTTGATAATGATGGCGACGAAGATATTTACCATGTGGTAGGTGGCGCTATGCAAGGGGATATTTTTCACAATATGCTCTATGAAAATGAGGGCAATGACAATAATTGGATTACCTTAGAATTGATTGGCAAAAAGGCGAACCGAACCGCTGTTGGTACTAAAGTTTCCTTATTTATAGGAACAAAAAAAATTCATCGAGTGGTGAATACTGGTGGTAGTTTTGGGAACAATAGTTTACAGTTGGAGATTGGAATAGGAACTGCTAATAAAGTAGATTCGCTGATAGTTGATTGGTCGGTGACACCTCTAAAGACTGCTCGATTTTATGATTTAGAAGGAAATCAAAGATATACCTTGACAGAGGGAACAGATTTGCCAAAGAATGCGGTGAATTATAAAAATTAACAACTTTAGACTGAAAAAATAGTTAGGTCTAAGTAGTCTGTAGCATACAGACAGGACAAAAAAAATATGACCAGAATACTTCTTTTTATTTTATTTTCCTCACTATTTATTGCTTGCCAGCCAGAAAAGCCGGACCGGTGGGAAATGGCTATTCCAGTCATTGGTTCCAATTCCTCTCCCAAAGCAACTGACCTTAATCAAGACGGTACGCTTGACATTATTGTAGGCGCAGGAAGAAATGAATTTCAGGCTTCCAAATATGGTGTAATTGCCATTGATGGAGTCACTGGAGATACCATGTGGACTTACCCTTGCATTGACCAGATATATGGTTCTGCGGTGTTTTTAGATATTTCTAAAGATGGCATTGATGATGTAATTATGGTAGGAAGAAACCGACAACTTTTTGCCCTAAACGGCAAAGATGGCGCCTTAATCTGGAAATATGTATTACAATCTAGCGAGTATGATAAATTAGGTTTGGTTCGATTTAATTTTTATAATCCCGTTTTAGTCGATGATTATACCAACGATAATATTCAAGATTTACTGGTAGTCAATGGTGGAAATGTTCGTGCCGCTCCGGGGGATTCTCTCAATCGCTACCCTGGCACTTTGATGATTATGGACGGAGCCAATGGAGACATCATTGCAATTGATACGATGCCCGATGGTCGCGAAAGTTATTTAACACCGACTTATTATGATTTTGATGGAGATGGCATCAAAGAAATTATTTTTGGTACTGGTGGAGAAACACTTACTGGTGGACTCTATCTCACCAATGAAAAAGCACTTTTAAATAATGATATTTCTGGAGCTAAAAAATTGATGGAATCGCCTAATGGACATGGCTTTATCGCCCCTCCCGTTGTGACGGATTTGAACGGAGATGGGACAAAAGACCTATTGGCATTAGACCACGGAGGTATCATTGCGGCATTTGATGGAAAGGACAATCAACAATTATGGACTACGACTATCGATGATGTAGAGTTGAATGCACAACCTAGCGTAGGGAACTATAATGGAGACGAAACACCCGATATTTTCATCAATGGTGCCAAAGGTAAATGGCCTAAAAACGCTGGTTCAGAGCAATTTTTTTTAGACGGAAAGAATGGAACGCTTATCTCAAAATACAATATTGGCTGCGCAGGATTTGCTAGTTCCATTTCTTTAGATATTGACCAAGACGGCATAGAAGAAGTCCTATTGCCTGTTAATGAGTATGATTGCCGAAGAAATAATACGCTATACACCACTACTTGGCTACATCTTTTTGAGGTAGATACAGCCTACCAACTAAGCCAAACTTTGATTGCGGGTAAAAATATTAGTTCTACCCCATTTGTTGGAGACTTAGATGCAGACGAAAGAATAGATTTAGTGTATATTGTCAACGAAAATGTAAGAATAATATATGAATTTTTGGGATTAAGAGTCAAACGATTAGAATTGAATATACAAATGCCCAAAGAAAAATGTTGGAATCAATATTTGGGACCTACTTCAGATAATGTTTTTTAATGTGGTAAATGTTAAAATTTTCATTTTTAGTGAAAAAATAAATACTATGTTTTGTATATAAACAATATTTTGTATATTTGTAGAGTACCACAAAATAAACTTCTTTTCTTTTCTTTTCTTTTCTTTTCTTTTCTTTTCTTTTCTTTTCTTTTTAGAAAAAAAATTAAATCTTTATATTAATTAAACTAATACTTAATTAATTTTGATTTTTTAATTTCTAAATGTTTAAAAATGAAATACAAATGAAATACTTACCAAATAATTAAAAATACTTTTAAACGCTTATTATTTTGATTAATAACGGTTGAATGTCAATTGACTGTAATACTTCTCCTATGGAAGGCTTGTACGCAATTATGCATTTTAGCGTATTAAATACCTATTAATAGGTGATAATCTACTAATTGTATTAGTAGAAATTAATGGAATTAATTGTTTCTAACAAAACAATTGGTGGAGGTTTCCTATGCTTATTATTAAGGTATGTTTATTTAGTAGACCACAAAAAAAGCCAAGATGAAGCTTGTTTTTAAAATATTCCTTGTGTTATGTCCTTTACTATTTTTCTCGACTTGTTTGGATAACATTGCTATCGAGGTACCAGAAAGTACGCCTTTATTGACCGTAGGCGGAGCTATTTACAATGCACCTCCTCCTTATTATGTGACCTTGAGTGAGAGTGCTATTTTCGTGAGTGGTCCAGAAGGTATTCCCGACCCTGTGACAGGGGCGACTATTACGCTAAAAGATGACCTTGGCAACGAAGAAATATTAACAGAAATAGAAGCTGGCAAATATGCCACAGCCGAAGATGGTATGCAAGGGACAATTGGTAGAACTTATTGGATAGCCATTCAAATTGGTGAAAAATCTTATGAGTCTAAACCTGAAGAGATGCTGCCTGTGGTCAGCCCTGAAAGTTTGGAATTTGAGTTGAGTACGGAGCAACAGATTAATCCTGCTGGGAATTTTGTTGATGTTGATTTAATTACAATTTTACTAAATACTCGATTACCCGATACTACTGAACAGACTTTTTTGAAATGGAATTCTTTTGGGATTTTTCAACTTCCTGAAAGAGGTTCGGCAAATAATACAAGTCCAAAGACTTGTTATATTACTGAAAACATAGATTTTGACCAAGTTGTGGTTATTGATTCTGAGGAATTATCCAGCGCTTATTTACAAAAGCAACCAATAATTACCAGAGAGGTTAATTCTAGATTTGCCTTTCGTTATTGTTTTAAAATTATTCAACAATCAATTAATAGGGCTACTTACAATTTTTGGCTTGGAGTATCACAAGAGTTTGAACGTGTTGGCAATATTTTCGAAGTGTCTCCAGGAAAAATAAGAGGTAACATTATTGCAATAAATAACGGTGAAGATGAAGAGGTACTGGGATTATTTTCTGCTATTGCTAGTGATACTATTAGTTTACTTATACATGCTGAGGAAGTAGGTAATCCATTACAATTGTGCAATTCTTTTTCTTTACTTCCTGATAGATGTTTTGAATGTCTGAGCGGAATAAATAGTACAACTATCAAACCTGCATGCTTTGATTAGTCATTGCCTAAAATAAAAATTAACTTTAGAAATAAAGTCGATATAAGAAAAAATCAGTAACAGTAAAATAAAAAGAGACTACGATTAACCATCGGAATGGTTCGCAGCCCCTTACTCTATTTGGTACATAGAAAGGGCAAGTTATAGTTTTCTTTTGAATTTTTCAAATTACTGATAGTCTACTGACTTTACAATTAAGTCGGAATTAATCTTTTAATTTTTAAATTCAAATTTATGAAATCTTTAAAAAGTTTTCTTGCCCTATTAGTGGCTATTTTAATGGTTACCGCTTGCCAAAAAGAAGCGATTAAAGAAACGGTAGATTTATCTTCTAGAGAAGCAATTTTAGCTCATTTTGCTGACGATATTGATGCCTATGTTGAACAGCATAAAGAATTATTGGGAATTGAATACACTACGTTAGAATCGTTTAATCAGATTAGAATGGAACATGGATTGTTACCTGTCACCTTAGATGATATTGGTGTTAGTCAAAAAGAATATGAAGAAGCCCAAAGTAGAATAAATAATCCAGAGAGTGCAAGTGATAGATGTAGTGGGAATCTAGCTGTTTATTTTGGAGACAATTATTATTTTAAAAATTATAAACTTGATGCTACCGATATTGTTTATTTTGAACAGGGCCTAATTAATAATTTTAGTAACATAAGTACCAATGATTATTATGAATTTGGATACATTTCTAATGTATGGAATCATAATAATAATCCATCTCCTTCAACCGCAGATGCGTTAGTTGCATCGCAAATCATTTTAGGTATCAGACCATGCTTCTAAACAAAAGCGGTACAAAGAAAAGAACTTTAAAAACGTGGTATTAAAAATAATTGCTAAAGAAGTTTATACTTAGCAAAGATAAGTCGCCAATATGCCTACTTATTAAAGTAAAATATTGGCGACCTTTTTCTTTTTTATGAATGGATTAATAAGACATATAAGAATCTGGACACTTTTATTCATCTTTTTATCAAGTGCTGCTTGCTTGGATAATATTACTATTGAGGTGCCAGAAAGTACGCCTTTATTGACCGTAGGCGGGGCTATATACAATGCGCCGCCCCCTTATTATGTGACCTTGAGTGAGAGTGCTATTTTCGTGAGTGGTCCAGAAGGTATTCCCGACCCTGTGACAGGGGCGACAATCACGCTAAAAGATGACCTTGGCAACGAAGAACTTTTAACAGAAATAGAAGCTGGCAAATATGCCACAGCTGAAGATGGTATGCAAGGGACGGTCGGTAGAACTTATTGGATAGTCATTCAAATTGGTGAAAAATCTTATGAATCTAAACCAGAAGAGATGTTGCCTGTGGTCAGCCCTGAAAGTTTGGAATTTGAATTGAGTACGGAGCAGCAAATTAATCCTGCTGGGAATTTTGTTGATGTTGATTTAATTACAATTTTACTAAATACTCGATTACCCGATACTACTGAACAGACTTTTTTGAAGTGGAATACTTTTGGGATTTTTCAACTTCCTGAAAGAAGTTAGAACCCAAAAAACTGTTATGTTGGAGAGAATATTGATTTTGATAATGTAGCAGTAATAGACTCTAGAGATGTTTCAGGGGATTTTTTGCAAAAACAAAAAGTAATAAGTGAGGAAATAAATTTTCGTTTTGCTTTTCGTTATTGCTTTAAAATTGTCCAACAAGTTATTAATAAACCAACCTATGATTTTTGGTTAGGTGTAGGTCAAGAACTTGAACGCTCAGGCAATATTTTTGAAGTGACACCAGGTAAGATAAGCGGCAATATTATAAGTGCAAATGGAGATGAGTGCTAGGGATTTTTTCGACTATTTCTGTTGATACAATTAGCATGTTGATATTTGCTAACGAGGTGGGGGAGTCCTTTACAATTATGTAATAGTTTTGGCGCACTCTCCAGACGATGTTTCGATTGCACTTTCGGTGGAAATGCTACTTTGACTCCTCCGTCTTGTTTTAATTAGAGTAAAATTTTTGATAGATATCATATGCCGTCCCGATGGGACTTTTAGTAATAAAAGAGGTTGTTTGCTAGTTCTTACCGATATGCCGTCCCTAAAGGGTATTCTTTCGACAGGCTTAGTCTCTTTAGGGACGACATATCGGTAAACTATCGGAAGGATACATTTCTAGTGTTTGGAATAAAAAACTTAATAAATTAAAGGAAATTATTCCATTTTCTACAACTTTATCCCCTAAAAATAGTTAGCTTTGAAGCCAACTGAAATGCTATCAAAATATATAAATCTAGCCTACCTACTACCAATTATATTTATTGTAAATACAAAAAAATGAAAAACCGCCTATTAGTTATACTGTTGTTATGCCTAATAAAAGTAAGTCTTTTTGCACAGAAAGAGGACGTGCTTCTTGCCATTTCTGCGAATTATCAAGACCAACCTTTAACTACGGTATTGGCAGATTTAGAAAATCGCTATGGTTTGTATTTTTATTACGATGCTAATTTTCCAATAAATAAAAAAGTAACCGCACAGTTAAATGAGGTGGACATAGCAACTGCTATCTTATCGGTATTAGATGATTCTTCCTTAAGCTTTGAACAGTATGATGCTCAATCCATCATTTTAGGAACAGCCGCTAAACTAGGCAATCAATACAATCAAGATTTTTACCAAGCCCGCCAATCTGAAAGAGATAGAGCTTTATTAGGAGTAACCGAAACTCAACAAGCAGTTTTTGTAGTTGGGAATGCAGGTAACCCAAACCCAAGTGGTAGCGTCAAAGTCAAAGGATTTATTAATGATGATAAAACGGGGGAAACCTTGATTGGGGCAACGATTTTGATTTCAGGAACTGGACAAGGAACTGTTTCCGATGAAACTGGACAATATGAGTTGGATTTGCCTATAGGCGAGCATCAAATCACCATCAGTTCTATCGGGTATGAAGACGTGGAAACGACTTTGCAGGTATATTCGGATGATGCCTTAGACTTAAAACTAACTAAAGAGGCGGTACAGTTGGGAGAAGTAGTGGTGGAAGCAAAAGCATTAGACCGAAACGTAAAATCAACGAATGTCGGTTTAGAAGTATTAAGTGCCAAAGAAATTAAAAAACTACCTGCTTTTTTGGGAGAAGTGGATATTATCAAAAGTATACAATTATTGCCAGGCGTAAGTACCGTAGGAGAGGGCGCGAGTGGCTTCAATGTCCGTGGTGGAAATGTCGACCAAAATTTAACATTGCAAGATGGAATGCTATTTTTTAATACGGCACACGCCCTGGGTTTATTCTCATTATTCAATCCAGATTTTGTTAAAAATGTCAATCTTTACAAGGGCAGTATGCCTGCCAAATATGGTGGTCGATTGTCTTCTATTCTGGATGTAGAATTGAAAGATGGGAATTATCAGAAGTTTACAGGCAAGGGCGGCATTGGATTGGTTTCTAGCCGATTGAGCTTAGAAATGCCTATTGTTAAAGGCAAAAGCTCTATTATTCTGGGGGGAAGAACCTCCTACTCCGATTGGATTTTTAATGTCATTAATGTAGAAGAAGTGCGGGAAAGTGCAGCGTCTTTTTATGATGCTAATGTGAAAATAGCTCAACGATTTGGTGGTAATGGCAAATTGACTTTATCCCTTTACGGCAGTAATGATAACTTTAAATATGCTGCCGAATCCGATTTTAATTGGGGGACTAGAGGGGCAAATGTTGAATTTAGTTATCTCCTAAAGGATAATTTATCAATGTCTGTAGAGGCAGTTGTGAGTGATTATGAAAGTTCTTTATCTGACCCTGATGGAAATGATGCATTTGATTTAGAAAATGGGATTTTATACTATGGGGTGCAACCCGATTTTTTATTGACTTTGAATCAGCATAATATCAATTTCGGTGGACAATGGCGAAGGTATGAAGTCGCTCAAGGTGAATTGACTCCGGGTAATGATTTTTCAACAGTGATTCCCAAAAAATTGCCGACGGAATTGGGGCGTGAAATGGCCATTTATATTCAAGATGATTTTGAAATCAATGACCGACTATCACTCTCCGCAGGTTTACGATTTAGTTTATACCAAAGCTTAGGACCTGATGAAGTGTTTACTTATCAAGAAGGAGTACCTAGAACAAACGAAACGATTACAGGAAGTTTAAATTTTGGAAAAGGCGAAATTATCAAAACCTATTCTGGTATAGAACCTAGAGTCTCTTTAAAGATAGGATTAGATGAAGTGACTTCTTTTAAAGTTAGTTATAATAAGACCCAACAATTCATCAACCAAATCACTAATACTACAGCAGTTTCTCCAGTTGATTTATGGCAATTGAGCAATTTGAATATTGCGCCGACTACCGCAGATAACTATTCTGCTGGATTCTTCAAAAATTTTGCAGATAATAAGTGGGTGACTTCGGCGGAGGTTTTTTATAGAGAAATTGATGATTTAATCGAATACAAAGAACGAGCAGATATTTTAGTCAATGACCATGTAGAAACAGAGTTGTTGACGGGTATTGGTCGAGCATATGGTTTAGAATTATCTATTCGAAAAGCGATTGGTCGATGGAATGGATTATTGGGCTATACCTTATCTAGAAGTGAAAGAAAAGTGGAAGGTAACACCACCGAAGAGACCATCAATAGAGGCAATTGGTTCCCATCTAATTTTGACCAGACGCATAACTTAAGTTTGGTATGGAGTTATCAAATTTCAAAACGAAGCAACTTTTCGTTCAATTTTATTTGGAGTTCGGGGCGACCAATTACGGCACCGATTGGCAAATTTGGGGTAGAAAATGTTCAAAACATTGCCAATTATTCGGACAGAAATCAATTTCGAATTCCTGATTATCATCGGCTGGATATAGCCTATACTTTAGATACCAATCATAAAAAAGATAAAAAATGGGAAGGCAGTTGGACACTTTCTTTATTTAATGTTTATGGACGTAGAAATCCATTTACGGTCTATTTTAGTCAGCGTTCTTTTCAAGCACCGAAAGCAAATCGTTTGGCGATTTTGGGAGCACCATTTCCTTCATTAACCTATAACTTTAAGTTTTTATAAGGGTACTTCGTTTTAATCGACGAGAAGAACCAGCTTGCTGGCAGTAGTCGGTACGAAAAAAATAAATCACTCAATTTTAGCTATTTATACATGATTCTATTAAGAAAAATAAGTTTTTTGCTGCTTATAAGTTTTTTATTCACTACTTGTTTAGACGAGATTGAACTAGATGCACCGGCATCTACGCCTATATTGACCGTTAGTGGTAATATTTATTCTTCTCCAGGTCCCTACAGTGTTTTTCTGACAGAAAGCGCACAATTTGCTCCGGGTTCATTAGGGATTCCCGATGCAGTCATAGGTGCCTCTGTGAAGATAATGGATGACCAAGGCAACGAAGAGGTATTGCAAGAATTTGAAAACGGAGAATACCGCACAGCAGCAAATGGTATTAGAGGGCAATTAGGCAGCAGTTATCAGGTAGAAGTGCAGGTGAATGGGAAAACATATCAGTCAAAATCAGAAAAAATATTGCCTGTCATAAGCGCAGAAAGTTTAGATTTTGAGGTTATTACAGGAGAACGGATAAATGAGGCAGGCAATTTTGTGAGTTCCACAGAAGTAGCGATTATGGTGAATACCTTTTTTCCACCAAGTGACAATGGCTCCTATCTTAAATGGTCCGCTTTTGGGGTATACGAATATTCCGAAATTGCCTCGCCATCAAACTTAAATGCAGAAACTTGTTACATAACCGAAAAAATAGATTTTGATAATGTTTCTGTTGCTAGTTCTGAAGCAGTGGAAGGAGATTTCTTGCAAAAACAACCTGTAATCAGTAGGATTATTGATTATCGCTTTTCGGCTCGTTATTGCTTTAATGTAATTCAACAATCTATATCTAAAGAAGCTTATGATTTTTGGTCTGCAGTGGGCGATGAATTTGAACGCTCTGGTAATATCTTTGAAACCCCTCCTGGCAAAATTCAAGGAAATATATTTAACGTAGCAGATGCACAAGAAGAAGTTTTAGGTTTTTTTAGTGCCTCAGCAGTTGATACGATTAATATATTGCTTGAAAGAAATGACGTAGGGAATCCTACGCCACAATGTCGACCTTTTCCGAGAGGCCCTGAATCTTGCACCAATTGTTTGTTAATTAGTAATAGTACCCTGACTAAACCTGCTTGTTGGAATTAAAACAGACTTAGTAGTAAGATAAAAATAAATTCAGATTCTTAAAGTCAAAGAATTAATTGGCTATTGCTTTTTTGCCTCTTGGCAAAAGCCAGCGCGGTTTAAAATGAACCACTTAGTTCTCTTATTTCTTTGACGGAATCTAAATTTATTTTTATCGCGTTCCTTAATAATTTTTTATGAAAAATATACTTTTCTTATGCTTTTTTTGTTGGCAATTTTCACTAGTTGCCCAAGAAAATATCCATTTACAATTTGATAAAGATTTTTATGTACTAGGGGAAACTATGTGGTGTGCAGCTTACTTAGTGCCTGACAATCCCAATGCTCAAAAGGCAGCAATGCTAAGGATAGAATTGGTCGATAAAGAAGGAAATATTAGACAAGCAAATAATTGGCAGATAGAAAACGGAAAGACCAAAGGGACGATGCTGATTCCTCTAGATTGGGAAGAAGGATGGTACACCTTCCATGCCTATACTGTGTGGAATCCAAACCCGACGATTAAGAATAGCGCTACTGTGAATATTCCAATTTACGATGATTTTAAGCCTCATCAGGAGGGAGAAATAGCTGGAGGTAATAAGGAGGATACTAATTTTAAGCATAGTCTTGTGGGGCGTGTCATTACGGATAAGTCCTCTTATAAACGAAGAGAGCTGGTTACAGTTGATTTTGAGCTGCCAGTAGCAACTATGAAATCAGGTAGTATTTCGGTAGCTGTAGGTGCCAAAGCAATAAGAGATGCTACTAAAGATTTACAAATACAACAGTCGATTTTCTCTACTACCGCCAATCAAAAACCAGAAGTTTTAAATACTTTCTATGGGCAGATGAAGTCTTTAGCAAATGGTAAAAAGCCTTTGGGTATCGGTATGCATTATTTAGCAGATAATAGTTTGCAGTGGACTTCGGCTGATGAAAATGGTGTTTTTTCGACAGTGAATCGCTTCGCAATGAATCAAGCTACGCAAGTTTTTGGATTATATAATAATCAAAATAATACCTATACAGCAATGTTGCCTTCTCAAGTATTGAATCTTACGCAGACTTTGAGTGATGCTGCTAGAATTACGGAGCAATTACCTTTTAACGAAGCTATCAAGAATTATTTACTAAAAAGCCAACAGCGGAAAAAATATCAAGAAATATTTGGTTTAGAACAAGCGGTTTTGGCAAAAAAGGAAAGTGTAGAAAAGCAGCATTTTAAACCAGATGTTATTTATAATTTAGCGGATTATGCAAGTATGACTACTTTAGAAGAATTTTTAGTAGAAGTCGTGCCCTTTGTAAAAATAAAAACAAAAAAAGGAAAGCCTACGATTAGAATGTTTAATGAATTAAA
Organism: Caprella mutica; assembly: GCA_947561585.1. Lineage (NCBI taxonomy): Eukaryota > Metazoa > Arthropoda > Malacostraca > Amphipoda > Caprellidae > Caprella > Caprella mutica. Next base: position 23,619 of record CANNZV010004792.1, read on the forward strand.
GGAATTTACAAACGAAAATCCTGTTTATCTAATCAATGATTGGTTGACTTATGACCAAGACGCTGTTTTGGAAATGCCTATTTCAGAAATTGAATCCATTAGTATTTTTAGGGCAACAAATACCTTGAAAAGCCAATTTGGAATTTTAGGAAATGAAGGCGTAATCGGTATTAAAACCAATACTAAAAATGCATTAAAAATAAAGGAATCATTGACCAATATATTGCCTGCCAAAGGTATCACTGAAGCAACAGGGTTTTCAACTTTGAAAGCATCCTTTAATCGATTACCAGATTTTAGACCACTTATCTATTGGAATGCAGAGGTGGAAATTATGGACGGGAAGGCACAAATTTCTTTCCCTCATTCTGATGATTTGGGAGATTTTATGATAACCATTAAAGGAATGACGGAGGATGGACAGTTGATTGAAGGAAGTGGAAGGTATGAGGTTAGATAGTTTGTTTTTGTAAAAAACAGAAGTCAGATTTAGCTCTGGTATATCAGTGTATACAAGACTAAATCTGACTTTTGATAGATAAAAATATTTTATCAGTCTGATTACTGATTACAATATTTTTAATTTTCAATTATTGAAAAACTCTTACATAATCAATTTCCATAGTCTGAGGAAATACAGTTGATGCATTAGGATTTCCTGGCCAATTTCCACCGACCGCAACATTGAAAATCATATAAAATGGGGCATTAAATCTATAAGCAGCACCTTGCATATTAGCCAATGAAATGGTGTGAAAATGAGTCTCGTCCATATACCATTTGATTTCGTTTTGTTCCCATACAAGTGAGAATACGTGAAATCCTTCGCTAAATTTTTCGTCCAAACTGATAGAAGAGCCAACAAAAGTACTAGGGTCTCCTGGGTTACCCCAATGTGCGGTTCCATGTGATACTTTAGGTTTGTTTCCAACCAATTCCATGATGTCAATCTCTCCACAAGCCGGCCAACCTACTTCGTCAATATTGCTGCCCAGCATCCATATTGCAGGCCAAATACCTTGACCTTCTGGCAATTTTGCTCGTACATCAATTCGACCAAATTTAAATTCTTTTTTTCCTTTGGTATGAATTTTAGCGGAGCGATATCCTTGCTCGCCTAACCTAGTTGCTGTTATGAACAATTTGCCATCCGCAACACTAATATTTTCTGGTTCATCTGTGTAAAACTCTAATTCGTTATTTCCCCAACCACAAATGTTTGGACAGCCATCTCCTAAATCAAAGTTATAAAATTCGGTATTCAATGCATCCCCCGAAAATTCGTCTGCCCAGCTTAGTTCATAGCCATAGTGCTCCATCGGAGTAAGATAGCCATTGTCATCATAATTTGTTGGGCTATCGTTGTCTTTGATGATTCCGACAGCGAGTGCTGTACCTATGTTGGCGTTGCTTGCCGCAGTCAGCGTAACACTGATTTTTTCCTCTACTTCATTTAGCTCGTCGTCTATAATCGGAATTGAAATCATAGCAGAATTACTACCCGAAGCTATAGTAACAGACCCTGATGGAGCAGTAAAATCTACATCTGGAGTAGCTGTTAGCCCTACGACGTTATAGTCCACATCTACGGTAGTTTCCAAGATTTGATTTGCCTTAATTTCGAATTGTAGCATTGATGCACCAGCTCCTTCTACTATAGAACTACTGCTAATACTGATGGTTGCTAAGTTTGCGTTTGGAGTCGTTGGTTCCGTTCCACTGTCGCCACATGACATGAAGAAAAGAAGACACGCGAAAGATAATTGTTTGAATTTAGTCATATTAATTATTTTAAAATATTGTTGTTGGTTATAGGAAGTAAAGATATGAAGTTTTAAAATTCAATAACCAAAATTTTATAACTTCATGTCTTTACTTTAACATAATTTATAGATGAACTTATCGCCGAAACACAGAATTAAATATTAATTTTAACTAAAATTAATTATGAAGGACAACTGGAAAAAGGGATGTTGTGTTATTTTTATCTGTATGATTAGCTGCTCGACGATTGTTTTTGCCCAAAAGAGACAAAAACAATACATTCCAAATAATGAAAGGTTCAATGCAGGGTTGATTATTGGACTAAATGCTAGCCAAATCGATGGAGATTATTACAAAGGTTTTAATAAATATGGACTGACTGCAGGCATTCGAGGGATTACTCGCTTGACTTCTAATTTTGATTTTAATATCGAAATATTATATAGTAAAAAAGGGAGTAAAATTTTTCATAATCGATATGCCACTCCCGGAAGAGCTATGGAAAAACGTTTTATTGACTTAACATACATAGATGTTCCTTTTTTCTTTAAATTAATGTCACCTATAAAAGCAAGCAGTTTTCATATTGAGTTTGGCGCCATCTATTCTCGCTTATTCAATGCTGGAATTACGGAAAACGTAGCGGATAACCCTTCCGAATTTGTTTACGAAATGATTATTGATGATTTTAAAAATAGTGAAATTTCTGTGTTAGGAGGAATAGGATATACTTGGCAGAATGGTTTGTCCATTAATTACAGATATGTATTTAGTGCACAAAATTTTTATCGAGGTGCTCCTTTTGGTTCAGAGGAATACGAAGATATTATAGACCAACCCGTTACCTTCCTTCGCAATTATTATTATTCTGCAACATTGTCTTATAGCTTATTTGACAATAAAAAAAGGAAGAAGAAAAAGAAAACTTAGAAAATGATTTCTGAAAATTTATTTTTTTTGTAAAAATGCCTACATTAGACTTTTACCCTTTAGATTAGACATACTTAAACTATAACTATCTGAAAATATCTTTTTTGATAGTATCCTGTATGCTTTCTATTATGCTATTGGAGCAACTGGGTTGCGGAGTACAAATTTAAATAGGCTTTAAAACTGAAAATTTCCAAAACCCTTTCTTATTTTTGAGTTTTTTAATAACATTAAAATTTAATGGCAGATTATAAATACATTGCTTGTCATTCGCTGGGTCCTATTACAGCGATTATTCTCAATCGCCCCGAAGCGATGAATGCCTTGAGCCCTCAGTTGGTAGAGGAGTTGAAGGATGCTGTAAAAGTAGCAGGAAAAGACCCCGAAGTTCGAGTCGTAATGGTGACAGGAGCAGGGCGTGCATGGTCGGCAGGAGTGGATTTGAAAGCCTTGAATGATGGGATAGAGAATGGCACTTTTACGTCAGATAAAATGCTTAATGATGGAAATGAGTTGATGCATTTACTACAAACAATACCTAAACCAACGATTGCAGTGGTGAATGGCTTTTGTTATACAGGTGCATTAGAGTTGATGATGGCTTTTGATATTGTGATAGCTGCCGAAGAAGCGCAAATTGGAGATACGCATGCTAAGTGGGGTGTTATACCAAAATGGGGAATGAGTCAGCGATTAAGTCAGTTGGTAGGCCCTCAGAAAGCTAGAGAGCTATCTTTTACCTGTGAACCTATTTCTGGCAAAGAAGCCGCAAGAATTGGACTGGTCAATAAGGCGGTCCCTTTAGCAGAACTAGATGATACGGTGAATGAAATGGTGAACAAGATACTGGGCAATAGCCGCCAGACGATTGCAGCCATGAAGCACCTTTATTTACAAGGAGAAATGAATACTTTAAAAGAAGGCTTGCAAACTGAACAAGATTTTGAAGCCATAATCACTGATAGGATTGAATTTTTAAAAGATTTTGTCAATAATAAATAATCTTAGCTGCTAAATACTATTGGTTATTGTCCATATCTATCTAGTATCCAGCATCTAGCATCTAGTATCCAGTATGAAATTAGCACCATTTCATTTAGCATTTCCGGTCTATGACCTAAAAGCAACCCGTGAATTCTATGAAGATTTATTAGGCTGTGGCGTTGGTCGAACGTCTGACCGATGGATAGATTTTAATTTTCATGGCTCTCAGATTTCTGCACATTTAGTAGATAATAAAGAAATTGAGGTCAATACGAACCATGTAGATGGCAAAGATGTACCAGTAAAACATTTTGGAGCTATCTTAGAAATGCCTGTGTGGGAAGCATTGGCAGCAAAACTGAAAGCAGCGAACATCGAGTTTATTATTGAACCTTATGTTCGTTTCAAAGGAGAAGTTGGAGAACAAGCAACGATGTTTTTCTTAGATCCTTCTGGAAATGCGGTTGAATTCAAAGCTTTCCAAAATTTTGACCAGATTTTTGCGACTTAAAATTTGGTATTATTACATTTTTATACTGTCAAAAAATGATATGTCATCGTTATTTAATCGTATATCGCTTCTAGCTAATTTGTAGTTCTGGAAGCACTTCTTTTAGTTAAACACTAATAATCTCTACCGATTGTCCACTGTTATTTACATTATCTGCGTGATTACCATCTTTCTAATAGTCTTTGGACTAATCGTATTCACGACTTATACTTTAAGGCGAGCATATTTAGCCTTAAAAGTAGATTATTTCCAGCAAACAAAAGTAGTAAAATTTGTTTTTTATACCTTAACCATTTGGTTATTACTAATCGCAGTTTTAGCTATTGGAGGATATTACACTAACTTTAAATACCTTCCGCCAAGGGTATTTGTATTGGGGATTTTACCTCCATTAATTCTGACGATTGTTTTATGCTTTTCCAAGTCCTTTACCAAAATATTACAAAGAATACCTCCTACCTGGTTAATAAAAGTACAGAGTTTTAGAATTGTAATGGAATTGATGTTGTGGTTAGCGTTTTTAGGTGATTTGATTCCTTTTCAGATGACTTTTCAAGGATTTAATATGGATATCATTGTAGGAATTACCGCTTTATTTGCAGGAAATATTTTTTTTAGAAAAGGTCATTTTTTTAAAGTAGAAACAGTTATTTGGAATGTCTTTGGGATTCTACTATTGATGACTATTGTCTATATTACCACCATTTCGACGCCTGCACCATTTCGGGTTTTTATGAATGAACCTTCTAGCGCTATTATTGCTGCTTTTCCTTTTATATGGATTCCAACATTTATCGTACCTTACGCATTAGCACTACATATTTTCTCTATTCGGCAAGTGTTTATTAAGGATTTAAAGCCTTTTGAGTAGTACTAGAAAGTCAGAATGAAAATTAATAATATCAAATGGTTTTACTTTATACTAAGTACTTGGACATAATTAAATTAACCATTTTGAAATTAATTGTCCCCTTCCTATTGCTTTTATCTACCAATTTGTTGGCGCAGCAAGCAGATAGTCTTTTGCATTTTAAGCTACTTTTTGTCGGAGATATCATGCAGCATAAACCTCAAATCAAAGCCGCCGAAATTAAAGCTAATCAATCTTATGATTATGAATCTTGTTTTAAATATGTAAAACCTATTATTGAAAAAGCGGATTTAGCAGTTGGCAATCTGGAAGTAACCTTGCCCGGGAAGCCTCCTTATCAAGGATATCCTCAATTTAGAAGTCCAGATGATTTGGCAAAGGGATTAAAAGCAACAGGTTTTGATGTGTTGGTCACTTCTAATAATCACTCGAATGATGCCGGAAAATCAGGATTAATCAATACCATAACGACCTTGAAAAATTATGGTTTTTACCAGACAGGTACTTTCAAAAATGAAAAAGAACGAAATTTATTTTATCCGCTCATTGTACATAAAAATAATTTTCAGCTCGGTTTCTTAAATTATACTTACGGCACTAATGGTCTAAAAACTAGACCGCCAGCAGTGGTTAACTACATTGATACAACAATTATTAAGAAAGACTTGGCATTGACGAAATTGATAAATCCCGATTTTATTATTGTCATTATGCACTGGGGAAAAGAATATCGATTGAAGGAGAGTAAAGCACAGCAAGAATTGACCACTTGGCTATTCGAAAATGGAGCAGATTTGGTCATAGGTGCTCATCCTCATGTGGTACAACCTATCAAATTGCATCCGTCTACTACCGAAGACGAACAGCATTTGGTCGTTTACTCCATGGGGAATTTTATTTCTAATCAAACCAAACCTAATACGGATGGCGGTATTATGGTTGAGGTAGAATTGGTAAAAAATACAAAATCAAATAAAACTAGACTATCAAGTCACCACTATATTCCCGTTTGGCGTTATGTTCAGAAAGATAGAAAAGGGAAACGAAAATATTTTGCAGTTCCAGTCTCTGCGTTTGAAAATGGACAAGAAAAGCTATTAAAAATGTCTGCTACTGATAAAGCAGCGATGAAATATTTTGCTAAGAATACCCGAAAAAATCTCAATGAATCAGATGGGGTAGAACGGAAAATATCTTTGGAGGAGGTTGGAAATTAATATTTCTATTGGTATCATTTATAAGTAAATAAGAAGTTAAGTAACGACAAAACAATAACTTGAACATCTAGGACGGAATCTTTTGCCCTCATTCTTCCTAAAAAAATACTTCCGTAGCTAGGCTATGCAAGGATTTTTTAAGAAAAACTGAGAACAAAATCTTCTCGTCCAGATGACCAACTTATTATTTCGTCGTTACTAAGTGACATTAATTCAAAGCCTGTTTCCAATCCGCAATCAAATCTTCCACATTTTCCAGCCCAACGGAAACACGTAGTAAGTTATCTGGTGTAGGGCTATCGGGCCCTTCAATTGACTTTCGGTGTTCAACCAAACTTTCTACTCCCCCCAAACTAGTAGCCGTTGTGAACAACTTTAATCGCCCCGTCAGCTTCATAGCGTTTTTAGCACTCCCCTTAACTTGTACAGACAGCATTGCACCAAAACCACCAATCATTTGCTTTTTAGCTACTTTATGATGAGGATGACTTTTTAAACCAGGGTAATTAACGCGTTCAATTTTTGGATGATTTTCTAAAAAGGTAGCTAATTTTGCTGCATTTTTTGTCTGCCGCATTACTCGAACGTGCAAAGTTTTAATACCTCTAGTTACCAACCAACATTCAAAAGGGGAAGGAACACCTCCCGTCAACGTTTGAATACTTTTGATAGTCTCAGCTAATTTTCCGGTATTTTTTAAGACAAGACATCCACCTAAGACATCGCTGTGTCCGCCAAAATATTTAGACGTTGAATGCATGGATATATCTGCCCCGTGCTCAAGTGGTCGCTGGAGGACTGGACTGGGCCAAGTATTATCTACGGCACATATAGCGCCTACTTTATGCGCCATTTTTGAAATTTTGGCAATATCACTCACATTTAATTGAGGATTGGAAGGTGTTTCCAACCAAACTAGTGCTGTATTTTTACGAATAGCTTTTTTTACCGCTTTCAAATCGGACATGACCACCGTGCTTACTTTAATTCCTTTATTGCCAAAAAGAGTTTCTGCCATCACTTTGGTCGCATAATACACATCGTGTGGAATGAGAAAATGACTACCGGGTTTAAATGCATGGAAGAGGGCAGTGATAGCTGCCATGCCTGATGAAAAAGCATAGCCTACAGCTCCTTTTTCCAACACGGCTAAACTATTTTCTAATAATTGTCGATTAGGATTTTCCGCTCTAGAATAGACATATCCGCTTTTATAAGACCCATCCGTTTCTCGTTCGAAAGTAGTGGATAAAGTGATAGGTGTGGCAACAGCGCCAGTAGTTTTATCGGGTATCTGTGTACTTTGGATAGCAAGCGTTTCGAACTTTAATTTTTTTGACATTGGATTGGGCATTATTCTTTTACAAATAGAAATTGTACCGACTTCGGGGAATATTGAATATTTTTTACACCTAAAGGTTGCTGTGTTAAGAGTATAGGAGCGGTATTATTGGATTGATTAATCGGTACTCCTTTTAAGTCTACTTCTAGGCGAAAATCTTTTGCTGATATAGTATCGTATCCACTCAATCCTACTACAAAGTTAGTTTTTATCTTATTCGGAAATACTTTGAGGCTATCGGGTGCGTCTTTTACCATTACAGGGACAAATATCGATTTTTCGGTAAATTGCTCAACAGGGACTTTTACTTGTATAATAGACTCAGATAGCTGGATTTGAGGCATATTATTGGGTTGTAACGGAATGGAATGTGTGCTTGTGTTTTTTAAATTTTCTAGAGACAATAATGTTGTAGACCACTCAGTATAGGTTTCCAATAGGGAATGAGGTCCACTTAATGTGATGCTGTCAGGAGTTATTTGGATAGCTGATTGGAGTTGATGCTCTGGTGCAAAGCTTAATTGTCTTTCTAAAATTACAGGTATTTTTTTAGTAGAGCTTTTGCCTAATTCAATCTCGATATAATCAAAACTCATATCTTCTACTGTGATATTAGCGGATTTTGTATTATCCTCCATCCTTCCTTTGAGTTGATTATTGGTAATATTCTGTGTGGTAGTGCTCGCTAAATCAAAGTTTACAGCATTGTTTTTACGACCAAAATAATCATACATTAAATCCCAGCCTCTGCCTTCGAGTGTTACTCGAACTTGGTCTGGCGGAATCGTTACAAATGACATGTCTGCAGGTAAGGCATAGGTGATACCAACTTGTCGATTGGCTTTATGATTTTGAGACAATTTGACTAATGACCAAAACAACAAGGAAATCCCCATGCTAATAAGGAAAATTCCTTTATCCGTTTTAAAGAATACCCGAATGGCTTCTTGGTCAATATTTATTTTTGGTAGGTTGTGTTGCAAGTTTTATTTATTTCAATCCATAAATAATTCCATCGCTATTCTATCTGCTAATAATTTTCCTTTGTCCGTCAAGGTAAAAATATTGTTTTTTTGCTGAATCATTTGACTTCTTAAATAGCTTTTACTGTTTTTTTCAAAATGATGTTTGAACTGCATCCCCCATTGTTCGATTTTTGTCAAATCACAGCCCCATTTTGTTCGCAATGCGGTCAGGATGTACTCGTTGTATTGTTGCTCTTTGCTCAATATTTCTACTTCATAAACGGTTTCTTTAGCAGATAATGCTTTGATATATTGGGCATTATTGGCGACATTCCATTGCCGACTTTTACTATTAAATGAATGTGCAGAAGGTCCTATCCCTAGATAATTTGTACCTAACCAATAATTGGAATTATGACGAGCATACCAGTCAGGTTTTGCAAAATTAGAAATTTCATAATGTTCATAACCTGCTGATTTTAAGGTAGTCATGAGTATTTCAAATTGCTGCGCTGCTTTTTCTTCATCTACGGGTGCTGCTTTTCCTTTTTTCACAAAATGGTCTAATGCTGTATTGGGTTCTACGGTCATACAATAGCAAGAAATATGAGGGATGTCAAAGTCAAGTGCCGTTTGGATGTTTTGTTTCCACATTTCATGGGTAGTGGTAGGTGTACCATAAATTAAATCAATAGTTAAGTTGGAAAAGCCTGCTTTTTGGGCATTTTGAATACTCTTTTTTGCCTCATCCGCATTATGCGCTCGATTCATGAAAGTCAAATCTTCTTCAAAAAAAGATTGAATTCCAATACTCAAACGATTGATGGGGGTGTTTTTTAATTCAGCTAATTTTTCAAGTGACAAATCATCGGGGTTGGCTTCTAAAGTGATTTCTGCATGCACTGCAACCGAATGGAATTGATTGATTTTTTTAAAAATTGACAATAAATCTTGTTGTGTCAATAGAGACGGAGTGCCTCCACCAAAGTAAATAGAGTCAAGTGTTGCTCCATTTAAATAATCTTTTTGAAGTTCCAATTCTTGCAAGATAGCTTGGACCATTCCATCTTTCTGTTTTAAAGAAGTAGAGAAATGGAAATTGCAATAATGACACGCTTGCTTGCAAAAGGGAATATGTAAATAGAGTCCTGCCAAATTGATGATGGTTATTATTTTGTCGTTATTTTATCGCCACTTTCACAAAAACGGGTAAGTGGTCAGATGGGTATCGACAGTCTTTTGAATCACTCAACGCGGCATATTTTAAGACGCTTAATTGAGAGGTGTCTGCAAAGATATAATCTATTCGTCGGGTTAACGGCTCATGAAATTTGAAACCACTAAAAGTACCTTCATTGCCCAAAGGCGGTTGTTTACTTACTTTTTGACAATCTGCCAGTTGGCTCGTCAAGAGCGTGTAAACAGGGTCTGTTGGTTCTACATTAAAATCACCCATTAGAATGATAGGGTAATTTTGAGTGTTAATATCTTTTGCTTTCTTTAAGATTAATTTTGCTGCATTCGCTCTAGCCACTTTTCCAATATGGTCAAAATGCGTATTAAAAACCCAATACTTTTGATTAGATTGCTTATTTTCTAACAAAATATAAGTACAGGTTCGATTACAGACAGCATCCCAGCCTAGTCCTACGGTATCGGGTGTCTGAGATAGCCAAAAAGTACCTTCTTTTAGCAATTTGAATTTACGCTGGTTATAAAATATAGCCGTATATTCTCCTTTTGTTTGTCCATCATCTCTACCGACCCCTACGTATTTATAATTCACCAATCCTTCTGCCAAATAATCTAATTGATGAGTTAAGCCTTCTTGAGTGCCCATCACATCTGGTTCATAAAATTGAACTTGATTTAGCAAAAATGCTTTTCGATGCGTCCAAGCATTCATTGAATCTCGGTCAGTATCATAACGAATGTTGTAACTCATCAAATCTATAGACTGCGCATATAGCATCAATGTTATACTGAAAAAGAATAAGAAACAGCTTAATTTTTTCATTAGAGGCAATTTTTTGAAAGAGTTATCGCGTTTGATAGTTACTAATAGTTCCTTCAAAAGTCTAACTTTATGAAGCATTAATCTAATTAATCCGCTTTTTTTTTGAAATGGAGGTATCTTAGGAACGGTGAAGAAATAGATTTACAAATTTAGGGTAGGTTATTTTGTTTCTAGTTTTCCTCTTTAAAAACAGGAGTTATGTTGATATAATGACTGTTTTTGAAGGGGAAAATAGAAGCAAAAGAAACAGCATAAATTGTAAGTTTATTTTTTTACCGTTCCTTAGTAGTGGGACAAAAATAAATTTACCTATTTTTAAAGTCGGCATAATCAACAAAGTCTCTTTAAGTGAACCGTTTTGTTCGTTGATTATGCCGACAATATGTAAATTTATTTTTTTCGTGTCCCTTACGATTAAAAACTAAATGTAAAATTCATACGTTTTAGACATCTTATAAAGTCAATAAGTTCACGACTTAGAACGCGTCTTAAAAAAACGACCTATAGAAACTCCTGTTTTAATCGGAGTTAAAACTTGTCATCCTATAAATATGAAAAAATTAATAGAAAAATATAAAAATCGTTTTTCTGAAGCAAAGATGTGGAAGAAAATAAAAAGCTACGCCCAACAAGCGGGCCTAAAAGTAGTTTATTCCGCTTTACTACTCTTTTATGCTTACAAACGGAAAGATACGCCAGCATGGGCTAAACGGGTAATTTTTGGAGTACTTGGCTATTTTATAGCACCGATTGATGTGATTCCAGATTTGACGCCGCTTATTGGTTATACTGATGATATTGGTATTTTGAGTTTTGGTCTGGTAACCATTGCTTGTTATGTAAACGATGAAGTTAAAAAGAATGCTCGGACGCAGTTGGCAAAGTGGTTTGGAGATTATGATGAGGATGAATTGAGAGATGTGGATGACCAGTTGTAAATTAACGTAGAGATTAGCGACCATTTTATTGAACGCATAAGCTTGTCAAAAAACTAAATCTTGAGTTTCTATTGTTAGCTATTTTGACTACTATCGAAGATTTTGATAATGAAAAAAGCGTGTATCGGTTATACTGATACACGCTTTTTAGTTTTAAGGTTATAAATCCTATTCTTATCGAACCAAAATCAATTTCTTAGAAATCTGTTCCGTCTCTGTTTGTAGTAGTACGAAATACATCCCGGGATTTAAGTTACCTAGAT
>CANNZV010004793.1:0-35417 GCA_947561585.1 Caprella mutica
GATCTAAAGGAATATGTTATTGATCAACTTAGTTGATTAGAAATCAGATCTATTTATAAAATATATGTTTTAGTCTTAAGAATTACGAAGCCACTTGCAAAGTGAGTTATACTAGAATAATGTTTTTAGAAAATAAGGTGAAGTAGAAAAGAATGAATTATGAAGGAATATATTTAGTTATGAAACATTAGTTTCTTGAAGATCGATTAATATATAGATTTTCTTTAGGGTTTCTTATGAAAACTTTGCATCATGTTTGCACCCCTTTCTTATATCAGGCATCGCTTCCATTTCCATCCTGTTTCTATTTTTATTTCTTAATTTTATTTCTGTTGTATTTTTTCTTCTTTTTTAAGTTCAGTGCTTTTTTGAAGGATTTATTCTTATACGTGTTTTTGCCTATTTCTAATCTTAATAATGGAATCAACTCATTGTTGCTGTTTTAGTTGTCATTATCTTTAAAATGTTCTTAATGATATATTAAGGGAAGTTTTCTTGTTCTTCTGGTATTCAATAACAATCTTATATCTGATAAGATAAGAAAAAAAAAAACAATTTATGCCTAATTAATATAATACAAATGGTAAGGAGCTCTTTTTTATACACTCCCCACCACACAAAAAAAGTAATTCCTAATTGCTTTTCTTCTTCGCGGCCAGTCGCTTAGAAGTTCTTCGACGGTCCTTCTCAGGTACAGCTGATCCCGTCGAAAGTTTTGGTGCGCTCTCCACAGATATCTCCAGAGGGTGCAGGAGATTGATGGAATAGACACCATCCGTACAGTCAGCTTTCTTCAAAGTTACGGACCGCACTTTTCCGTCTCCAGAAGGACTCAAGGCTACGACTCGACCCAGCTGCCAATGTGACCGTGGCTTGATGCTTGAAGAGATAAGGACTACATCATCCATTTTAATGACGTTTTCCCAATCCTTTTGGTACAAGTCCCGCGAAGATTCTCTTAATGACGGGAGATATTCGTCATACCACATGTCCTTGAAGCGGCCGAACATCTCTTCTCGTAGCTCTAGCGCCTTGACAAGGTCCTTTCGGTTAGGTACAGACAGCTCAGTCCCACCCGTATGCCCGAACAAGACGGATCTACCAGAATCTGATTTGATGAAACAATTAGGGGTTAAAACACTGAGATCGGTAGAGTCTAAATAAGTAAGAGGCCTAGAATTAATAATATCTGATAGTACAGTTAACAAATTGAAATATTCATGATGCTTGCGACCTAAAGTTTTATACAAGCATGATTTAATGGTGCGAATCATACGCTCCCAAGCGCTACCTACCCATGCCGAGTATAAAGGAATTCGGACATGCTTAATGGAATTTTTAATCAAGTATGAAGAAAAATCGTTATCAATATGACTATTGGAAAGTATACCCATAGCCTGTAGGAAGGTAGAAGCATTATCGCTATATATGGAATTTGGTATACCATACATATTACAGAATCTAGTAAATGCAAGAAGAAAGTCTTTACAGGTCATTGAAGGTAACAGTTCTATGTGTATGGCTCTAATATTTAAACACGTGAAAACAAGTAGGTACATTTTTGTTAATTTATCGCCTAATTTAACATAAACATGACCAGTGAAGTCGATGCCTGTATGATTGAATGGTCTGTGAAAATTTACTTTATCTTTGTTGAAATCTGTTAATTTAGGGTATTTGAAAGCAAATTTATTTATCTTCTTACAAACTATGCATTTAGAAAGGTAATTTTTAACTAGATTACGGATTTGAGGAATCCAATAACCCATTTTACGAACTTTATTAATAGTTGATGGTACACCTAAATGTTTACAATCTTCATGAGCATAAAGAATAATTAATTTAGTGAACATACTATGTTTAGGTAATAACACAGGATTGCATCTATCATAAGACATTTCTAGACAACGATCATAACGACCCTTAGACCTGATAATATCATTACAATCTAAATACAAATTCAAATTAGTTACACGATTGGGGATCTGACTATCGCAAGGAGATTTAAGAAATTTTAGATCAGATTCAAAATGATTTGCTTGCTCGTATTTGATCCAGTAGACTTTAGCTTTCTCATGGCAATCCTCAATGCTAGAGGCTTGCTTACGCAATTTACAAATGAAACGATAAATTAGAGAAGTTACTCGCAAGAGTTTGTTTACATCAGAATACTTATCTAATGGCAAGACGGGTTCCGGCGAAGAGACCACCGCAGTCCTAGTCAAAATTCTGCTCTTCTGTGACAAACATCCCAGCGAGTCATCAGGCCACGAAGCGTCAGATAGACGGAGCAGAAACGCGGGACCGCTCTGCCAGAACTTCATCTTTGTCCGGAACTCTCGTACAGACATTCCACGTGTCAACAAATCTGCGGGATTTTCTGCTGTGGGGACATACTTAAATTTACATTGTAAATTAAATTTATCGAAATATTCGTCCCTAAAGGAAGTTATATCCTTTACTCTATTCTTCGCAAAAATGTTCTTTGACTTCACATTCTTTGTGAGTATCCAGGAGAGAACAATTTGTGCGTCGATACATATGGTTACATTTTTAACTTTACTTTGCATAGAATTTAAAATAGTTGGCAAACATTTCATGGCCAAAAATACAGACAATAACTCTAATGTGGGAATAGATTTACTTTTTGTTGGAGCATTTTTAGCTTTGGCAAATAACAAACTAGATTTAGTGACCCCATCGATTTCACCTTTACAATAACATGAAAAACCATATACAGATTTAGAGGAATCACAAAAAATAAACAGTTCACAATCACCATCGTAAACCTGCCTATCAAAGGAAATATCATGCAACCGAGAAAAATCAGACTGCATAGAATTCCATCGTTTACTGTAGTCTTTGTTCACAGGTTCGTCCCAGTCCAATTTGTCCTTCCAAAGGTCCTGCAGCAAAATTTTGCCTCTAACAAGGACGGGCAAAACTAGTCCAAGTGGATCGAAAATCTGCGCAATACCTGAGAGAACCGAACGCTTAGTAACAATAGAATAAGAAGCTTGGTCATAAGGAGGGAGAGACAGACTATCAGAAGCAACATGAAATCTATATCCTAATACTTTCTCGTATTCTGATGAATGAGAAACAGAATCACCATTAATATCAAATAACTTCTTCAAAGGTGCACAATTTGTAGCCCAAGAGCGTAAGTTAAATCCGCCCTCGTGCATTCTCTTAGAAGTTTCATGATAAAGTTCAGTTAAAGAACTAATATCATTTCCAGTGAAGAAGAGATTGTCTACATACAAATTATTATTCAAAATATGCGAGCACTCATCAGGCTCGTATTTAGCTACGTGATGTTTAATGACATGTAGTAAAATGAAGGGCGAGCTTGCGTACCCAAATACAATTGTTTTGTAACGATAAGCAATAAGTTCACCTGCTTCATTCCTCCACAAAATACAAAATTTATTCCTATCAAAATCCTCCTTCAATTTAATCATCAAGAAAGCTTGTTTTATATCCGAAATGACTAGGTATTTATTATTTCGAATTTTAATCAGAAGCTCTAACAAATTTGAAAGCAAATCCACACCAGGGTATGCGGACTCATTTAAGGAAGGAGAATCCTTTACTTTCAAACTACAATTTAATACAATACGAAGCTTAGTAGTTACATTATCATCGTTTTTAATTACATGTCTATGAGGTATCCATACCTTTTGATCAACATCGCTCAAAGGAATTTGTTCGATGATGTCATCATCGAGTTGCTGCTTTAATACAGCGTTGTATTTATCATACAATTTATTTTCGTTCAAGTTAACTAATACTCTATCGAGTACGGATTTAGCAATGTGAAAATTAGATTTAACATCTGAAATTTTGTCAGTCCAAGGTAGGGAAACCTCATAGTTACCATTATTAAATTCAATTTTACTATCAAATTTATCAATGTGATACTGATCATACTCAGTAACAGTTTCTCTAATGCCTAAGGAATTTAAATTAAACATATCGTCTAATTTGCTATCAACTAAACTATCATTAATTACAGATCCAATTGGATCGAACTTAGTTGACACAGGGTTAATTAAAAAGTTAACAAGAGAACTACTTACAGTCTGCGGAGATTTGTCAGACCGTTTCACTTTGTACTTAGCATTCAATTGATTTTGATTTAGAAAACTGTCAACATTACCTATCGGTACTAAACCAGATGAAAATTCTAAAGCTTGACCCTTCAAACAAGGCACTAGTTTGTAACCACTAAGCAATTGAATTGCATCAATGCCTAGCAAACCTTCGAGTTTAACCTCGTCAGAATTGAATTGTTCAGCTAGTTTTAATAGTTTAGAGACATTACTATGAGCTAACTTTAAGCCATCGACAGAATATGAAAGCTCTACATCTTTACTGATTAGGAAAGGAAAAACACTATCTTTATTACGGTCACCAAAATCAACATTAAGGTACGTTTCACCAAAGGTTTTAAAGTCAGAGTCTAAGAAAGTATTTATAAGTAACTTAGTCTCATTTTTGCAATGGAAATTTAACCTACTAAGTACTTTATCAGAGACGTAAGAACGCTGACTACCTGTGTCTACTAAGCAACGCACCCTAGTTTTGAATTGACCTGACCCTACAGTAACACAAAGAGTAGGTAAAATGAAAGTTTTACCAGAGTCAGATGAAGTATTTAAACAAAAGTTAGTGTTTACTTTACTCACATTGTTTGGACACAATGCTGAAATATGATTAAAGGACTTACAATTAGAACAAGAAAAATCAAGGGAATTTTTACAATTATGGGAATTATGTTTAGAGCTCGTGCATTTTGAACAAATATTCAATTCATCGCATCTAGCTCTTCTATCGTGAAATTTAGAATACTTACTGCATCTAGACATACAATGACCGCTAGCATTACAAAACTTACAAAAGAAGTTTTTTGGTTTACCATCAAAATTGTTAGGGTTAGAATTTCTAGGCAATTCAGAATTTAAATTAGTAGCTCTAATAACGTGTTTGAAATTTGAATGAGATGGGTTATCATTGAATTTTACATTTCTAGAGGAACCTAAATCTAAATTGAGAGTAGTGATAATACCCGAGTAGTTGTCAAAAATATTTTGCATTGTAGGGAAATTATTATCTAATTTCCTAACTAATTCCTGCTTGAAAACATTAGGTAATTTATTGAAAATGATATGGCTAATCAAAGTGTTTGCACTATGTTCCTCAAGTAGGTTAATATCATAGTTTTTCAAATCACTAATTATGCACCTAACTTCGTTTATAAACAGCTTAGTTTCAAGAAGACTAGGATCAGATTTAGGTTTCAATTTTAACAATTTAGCATAGAGATCATTGATTATAGCGTTAGGGTTAAGAAATTCGCCATTTAGCAATTCAAGAGCTACTGTATAATTATAATTTGATAATTGAAGATGCTGAACTAATTTAAGGGCATAGCCACTCAAGTAAGATCTCAAATAAGTGAATTTAGAAATATTAGACAAACGACGTTGATCAATTACATTCCTAAACTGAGTAATGAAAGCATGGTAATCTAAATGAGAGGAGCCTTCACCTGAAAAACTAGTACATTTGAGTTCAGGCAATTTTAACTCACTAACTGGAAGTTTGGCGCTTTGCTCCTCATCTCCATCTTTACTAGCTAGTCTATTCAGTCTGGCTTGAACAGAAAGAGTATATTTGGATTGATTCTCCAACTCTTTTTCTGTGTCATCTGAAAACAATTCGCTATAACCTGTTGACTCTAATATTAGTGAGGTAATTTGATCGTCGTACTCCTTGATTTCATCTAGGTAACCTTTAATAATATTTTTAAAGGTGGAATAATCCATATCAGGATCATAATTATTGAAAGAAATAGTAATACGGCGTTTAAGCACTGCACGCTTAGTTACAAGTTTAGATTTAGTATTTACATACTTAGTTTCGGTCTCTAACTCTGAGCCAGACATTGTTGCAAGAATTTGATGGTGGTAAAATTAATAAGAAAATTTCAAGAATTAAATATGTTAGAATTTAGATGGAACAAATTAGGTTTCAAAGGATAATGACATAAATTTTAAAACAAGAAGCGCAGATCTTTATTTGTAGTTATTCTGAAATATACAAATTAAGTTAGAAATGAAGCTTGGCAATCCTAAATAGCATTTGTTTTTATCACCATCAAATTCATGCGATTGACTAGAGTTAGTACCTTACAAAATGTAGCACAACATTAGCATGGGATACCGGTTAAGGTAACAGGAGATTTCAGGAAAGGAATTTAGGAGAGTTTCGGATTGTATACCGTAGGTAATTTCCGTTCGGGTTTATGCACACTGCACAGGGGTTTTATTCTAAAGAATATGAAAGTAAATAGTTAGTGTTACCACCACCAGATAGCTCTATATAAATTCAATATAGCAATTATTATAACAAAGTATACTACCTTGAAATTTTTACCATTAAGGATTTTAAAGCTTATTTCAAGAGTCAAAACAAATTTATATTGAATTGACTAACAGTTTTAAGTTTTATAGAGTAGGGAACTCTAATTATTGAGAAGAATGAAATGGAGCAAAGCTCACGAAATAACGGCGTACTACTGTACTATTAAGAGAAATGTTCGAACATGAAAAGGATAGGAATTAAGCTTTCAATATTTCCGAACATTAACGATGTACAATTTATATGTACAACGTGTAAGTTAGTTAATCAAATTAGACAAGACACAACTTCAAACGAATTAAACAGTTCGAGAGTTGGGTAGATACTGATTTTGTAGCACGCTGTGCACATCTTATATAAGGTTAAATTTGGTAAAGAGAGCCATCTAGTGGTGATATAACACGTAATGAATATTATAATATTATACAATTGTATAAATAAATGAATAGTTCTCATTAAATAATGAAAACAATTTATGCCTAATTAATATAATACAAATGGTAAGGAGCTCTTTTTTATAGGTGCTAACGGGATGGACACGCTTATGTGTTGTTGGTTGATCGTCCCCCCCCCCCCCCCATTCCTCCTACTAGTACTTCCATGCCAACATGTGTCAAGAATGTTCAACAGGCTCAGGAGCCACCCTATGTTTTTTATTAATTTAGCTAAGAGTAAGATGCAACCCATTTAAGAATGGTCAGAAGCGGAAGGAGTGCAAACTAAATATTAAGAAAAAACAATTGATTTATTTTCTTTCATTAATTCATTGTTATAACCTAATAGTTTTGATTTTTTTTTAAATTGTAACTCAAAAGTCTATCCATGATGCATACAACTAAATATAAGACATGAATAATGAAATAACTGTGTGCCCAAAAAGGTTTTGTAGAGATCTTAATTTTTGCTAGAATGTTTCATTTACTATCACCTCTTCATTTCACTCATTTAAGTGCAGCCAGCGGTGCTAGTCTCTTTTCATGGAGTCGGAATCAAAGCTTTTTTTTTCATGAAGTCTGATTCAGGAGTTGAAAATTTGTACCGAATCCGACTCCAAGCTAAGATATAAGTCACAAATTTTTTAATCCATTTAATTTGTTGTTCATCACGTTAAATATCTTACAAGAACTAATAACTGCTCATAGCTATAATTTCAATCAATATTTAAAGTCTATTATATAATGAAAATGTGTAAAAATGACACCTTCCATTCAAATTACCAAATATATTACCAAACCACAGTTTAGAGATTTAGAGAATTAGCCCAATGTCCATATACGAAAAATGTCGAATTAACCGACCAATAGCGTTGCATATGAGATTTTGGAGCGTGACGGGAAAAAATAATATCATTTACTATAGAAAATTGGTGGTAATGTTAAACTATTTTGAATATATTAAAAGTAATTAAAATTATGTTTCGAAGATATAAAATAGGCAGTAGCGTGGTTGACCTTATCTACAAAAATATACACTTCTTTAAGGGCGACCATCCCCGAAGAAATCTCAATTTTTATTTTATTGTGTAAATGGTTGATTTATAACCTTCTTATAGTGTGTGCAAAATACCAGAGGTGTCGTGAAACTCTAACCCCCTGGGGAGAGGGAGAAAGGGAAAAGAGGGCCAGGGGGAGGGAGTCAATATGTACTTTAAAAACCATCTCTCAGCCAATTATAATTCGTAATAATTAATCATCTCGCTATATCTGGTATCTAACCTACCACCAATAACACGCCCACTAAGGTTTGCAAAGAAATATTCCTCAGTTACCCACAGACCTTCGCCAAAGTAGTATGCTGCGTGCCAGATTATCAAATTTTGAATGGGAGATTACTCGTTATTTCAGATATCTACAAATCATGTTATTCAGAAGCCTAAGGCTTTTTTTTTGGTCGAAGCTACGGCTTTGCGGTTTTTTGCATTCGATTCTCCCTGGAATTTTCTACAAACTCTTGAAGAGTTTTATTCAATTTTAAAAATATTGAATTTTGAAATTTATATTTTTTCAATTTTTGTTTTGTTTCACTAAAATTTCAATAATTCGAAAACCAATTCGAAAAATCAAAAAAACGCTTCCACAGTTTGTAGGGAGTTTTGTGGAGAATCGAATGCAAAAAACCATAATGTCATAGCTACAAAATTGTAGTATCCATCCATTAATTTACACACTGTTCGAAATTCGAATATCTCGTTTTCTATGGGTCGAATCGAAAAAAATGTCATTACACAAAAACATCTTAGAATTCATTTTATATATGTGTACAAAGTTTCACAACCATTGCTTCAATAATAAAAAACTTTTCAAAATCTGGGAACGGTGCCCTTTAGTAATTTGAAGCTGCAACTACTTTTACGGGACATGTAGAAACTAACCCAATTTTCTTCTTCACACCTCATAATCACGTGAAATCTCGAGCTACTCATTGGTTAAAAATATGTGACGTCTCGCTCCATCACCTAAAACATTATAACCCACAATTGGGTTTCTCCTTTTAGGGGAATCAATGTTTTTTTTTATTAATAACATGGAAGTACTATTAGAAGGAAGCGGTGTAACGACTAAAGGGGTCTTTACACGAGCACTGGTCAGTGCCACTATTCACCACACTGCCCACCAAATAGCTCAGCGCCTTTACACGAGCAGAATGTGCTTTGGAGGGCACTGACACTTTAGTATCGTGGTTATAGCATCTAATAATTTATTAAACGCTCTTAGCGTTCTATCTTTATAATCTTTTGATTTTATTTTCCATATGCATGGGTGCTCTTCAACTAAGACAATGAAATGGGTCGTTGATTGTCAAGTCCACTCCATGAAATTAAGTGGCGTAGACATCCTACTGACAGACAGTGGCACTTTGTGGTGAGCGTTTGCTCCCAGAGCGATAGCTTGGTCACCACCAAGTTTTGCAAAGAAGGGTGTGGCAAGTAGCAAAATGGGCGTGGCATAGAAGTGTCACCACAAAGTGGAACTGAGCACTTATCGTGTAAAGGCCCCTTAATCAATAACATATAAGCGGGACCATCGTGTTAGCACCTTGTTGTTCCGCTGTGTCGTGTGGTGACGTCACCCTAGCGACAGACTGACAGTTCAGGGAGCATTCGCACTCGGCTCAGTGACGTTTGAGAAACGAGGAAGAGTGCACGCATCTAGTACGCGCTCCACCAAACGCTTATTTAAGTCATTTAGATTGCAGCTGTTGCCTAAATATTCATCAATTAATCTTCTTAAATCAGTTAAATGTCCAAAGATGAGAAAAATGATCAGATATCTAAAGTATTTTGAAGAATATTGAGTAAGTTAACATCAGCTGTTGTGCTAACGAGAACCGTTACTCAACTTACTCAGTCAGGTCTGAGATAGACACTTACACATGCACTCACCCTCGTGTCTAAAACAACACTGAGAAGATAACACGATTGTCACGGCTCGCAACGGCTATGTTAGCCGCCTGATTAAGGGGACCGCCCTCAAAATTTTGAAAAAAATTTATTATTGAAGTTATGGTTCTGAAACCTAGTATGTATATATAAAATTGAATTATCTATCGTTTTTGTTCATGACATTTTTTCGATTAGACCCATAGAAAACGAGTTATTCGAATTTCGAATCATTTTCAAAAACTCTACCTCTGGTTTTTGGTTGAGGCTATAGCATTGCGGTTTTTTGCATTCGATTCTCCATGCTGATATCTACAATATGATTGCCTTCAATTTTTGATTTTCGAATGGGTTTTCTAAATTTCGACTTTTTCATAAAAATTATACCAAAAATTTTGAAAAAAAAATTTTGTCGGAAAAAATTTTCTACAACAAATTTGAAAATCAAAAATCGAAGGCAATCATATTGTAGATAACATTATAGAGTATCGAATGCAAAAAACCGCAATGCTCTAGCTTCAACCAAAAAACAGGGGTAGAGTTTTGAATTACAAGATTTGTAGATATCCGAATTAGTAGGAATTTCCTTTCAAAGCTAGATGATCTGACACGCAGCGTCCATCCGCTTCGAAGGTTTGGAGACAACTGACTAATCTCTCTTTGCATTCATTGGTGTGGGCGTGCTTTACTGGTATGTTAGATACCAGATATAGCGATATAATTAATTATTACGAATTATAATTGGCTGAGAGATGGTTTATAGAATATTGACTCCCTACCCCCCGGCTCACTTTTCCCTTTCTCCCTCTACCCAGGGGGGTTAGAGTTATACGATACGTCTGGTATTTTGCACACACCATAAGAAGGTTATAAAGCAACTATTTACACAATAAAAATAATGATAAAATTATGATATTTCTTCGGGGCGGTCCCCTTAATAAGGATAGAGATTTGAAACTTCACATACGTTTGTTTCATGAGCAATGCAGAAATTCTTATTTAGGAAAAAACTTTGTACGACCCCTCCCCCCTTTCTAACCCCCCATGGGGGTACTTCGTTAAAATTGCTATCGAGATAGAAACAAACCGATTTCAGAAATGAGTTTCTGAAACAATTTCACATAATTGCGATTTGGGTTTTTCTTATTTTTTGCATTCAGTTCAATATATTGAAATTAAAAAAAAATCATTTATTTTATTCTTCAAAAAAAATCTATATGCAATAAATTAAAAAAAAACCAGATAACAAATGTACCTTAATATAACTGATCATTATGCACTTTACAGATTTCATCTAGGTTACTTAGAACCAAAGAAATAGGCTTTTGAAGTTTGAAAATGCTACTTTTCACGACAGGGCAATTCGTCCACAGAAAAAGACACTCACCTTCCCGCCTTAGTATGCGTTTCACTTTAGTTAGTTTTATAAGAACTAAGACAAAGTTGTCCCTACTTTAGAAAAGCAAACTTACAATACCACCACCCCCCCCCCCCTCCCATCTCCTCAAAAACAACCAGCAGCGTAGGAGGTAGAGGGATCCACATGTACGTTTGTGAGCGTGTAGCTCGCTTTCTAAAGCCCCGTCCAGACGGTCTAATTTTTCAGAGAAGTGACAAACTAAATGACGATAACTTCCTAGCGTCAGCAAACCGTCAAACTTTTAATCAGTTTTTCTATTCCAACATGTTGGATATCGTCATCAAAAAGTTTGTCAAACTATTTGCTGACGATAAAGTTTGAAGTACAAACTGACTTTCCGGCAATAATATTTTTTTATCTGCGCATCATTTTAGTTTATTACAGCTATAGGGTACACCTACAAAAACCTATTTTTTTCAAACTTAGTACCTATCTAGTTACAATGGCTGACGACAGACTCTTTAATACTTGGTTGTATTAGAATGTATTAGATCTAAGTTATAGGTAGGCTACCTACGTTGTGAATTGTTTTCTATGATCTATTTTTGACTATCCTTTTCAAGACGATATTTTGTCATTAAAAACAAATTATTTTTTCTGGTTTCTTACTGTTCTAAATTTAAAAAATATACATACCAAGTTATATAATTTGTAAATTCACGATATATAACATTAATTTTGACGAAACTGACGCCAGCTAGTGAACCTTGAACTTTTGGCGAGAAAATTTGACACTCCTTGAAAACTGACGATAAGTTTGTCATTAAGTTTGTCACTTCTCTAAAAAAATTTGACCGTCTGGACGGGGCTTAAGCATCAGATCTTCCTGAAATTTTGTGTACATCTTCTCTACACCATATTCTTTCATATTAGGACTTAAAAAAATTGTGAAAAAATCAATTTTTGACCATTGAGTCCCCTTAATCTTTATACTGTGATACAACTCAAATAAAAAATTCCTTTCTGTTAAACCACAACATATTAGAACGCTTTCATACTTTCAGCATTTAATATTTTCAAGTTATTGGCATTATACATTGAAAACAGAAACTCAACTTGTTCAGTGCCGGTATGGAGCACGTTAACTTGTAATATTTTAACGAGTAAAATGTTGATACGTTCCTTCATTGAATTAATGCCTTCAAATCTATGAATTCTGATTTGCTTTATGCAACTGCTGAAGTTATTGATTTATTCTATTTTTTACATATTTATAAAAAAAAATTAAATCTTGATTTTACCCTAGATTTTGCCATTACCCTAGGAGTGGAAGCACTGACCACTCTTCTTGCGTACCTGTCAATTTTGTGATTTTTGTCTGTTCGCCATGGATTCTCGCGAATTTGAGTTCTACTCTCTATCGTGTTCTCTCTCTCATTATCTGTAGTGTTTGTGAAATGTAAAAACAGAAGGAAGAAATTCAAACAATGGTATAAGGAAGGGATAAATAAATTGACTCATATAAATCTTCTTAATGAATTGAGACATGAACAATCTGATTAAAACAATTTTCTGCACATGAATGAATCAGAGTAAGAGAATAAGTAAATGCCGGCCAAAACTTAATCTTCATCAATTTTCGAGAGTAATAACTGCGACCTGTTCAGATACACCAGATGAAACCACCACTCCTTCAACAGTTTTACTCGCCAGTCAGGCAGAACTAATCGAATTATCATCAGTTGGCAATTCGCCTGAAAGGCTAATTTTTACTCGCCACTCACTAGCAGGTGCGACTATTCATGCTTACCTGTCAGCTGGACATTATATGGCTGAATCAACAACCATGATCAAAAATTGCTATGTCTGTGAAGATGATTTCTGAAGAATCAAGATGGCAATTCACCAAAATTTTGAATCCATTCAAAACTAAGTTGAGGTTTCTCTTAACTCTAAACTTAGTTTTTATTACGGTTGTGACAATATGCGTTTGTAATCATTGATCCTGAAAATATTATAGACTGATTGAATTTTCGTATGATATTCCTAAGATCTATGATTTAAAACCTCAACCCTAGTAATAATTTATCTTATCAAATTATTCAATTTGAATTATGCTTTCATAAAGTTGTAAATTTTTCCGCTCATGACGTCATGCCCAACCGGTCTCTTCTGCAACGCTATTGGTCAGTATAAAAAAGATGTCTAATACCCTAATATTTATAGTGTGAGTGTATTCACATAGTGGCTTTCTCTGTTCATAAACTTATAACTTATTCGTAGTAAGGGACTTCGTGAATGATGCCACTTTTTTGTCTGTCATACATCTTTATGGAATTATTTGATTAATTAATGAAACTGATTGTGAGTTTGTTAGGAATTTTTCTTCAGTATTTTGAAGTGTAACTACAGGGTGTTTTCGTTTTATTTGGCCCGATTCTAAACTTGAACTTTGCATCCAGTAAATCGATTCGGACAAACTTGGTCTTAATCAACTATACAGGGTGACCGACACTTCTGTTGCCAAACTTTAACATAAGGTTGCATTCGTCGAAATAAACGCTTTTTATTCCATGATGGTATGGTCTAAAATGCTTAGTTAAAGAGTTACAAGGTTAGGAAAGTAGTATCTGTACCATTTATTATTATTAGTTAACGTCATTTATTTTTAATGTTGCGATAAGAAACAGAATATTTTTAACGGTAATTATTATGAGCACAAGAAATTAGGTTACATGTTTGCAAAATGTGTTCAAACTGCCTCTCCAATTTGTTGCGATGCAGCCGTTCAAACGATTGTCTTATGATTGGCGGACGCGAGCAGACACCAGGAGTTTCACGTATCCTTGCGGGACAAACGTTTGAACGCTTGCATCGCAACAAATGGGCGGCAAATTGAACACATTCTGTGAACATTTAGCCTAATTTAAGATTATATTTCTTGTGTTCCTGATAATTACTGTTAAAAAGGTTTTGTTTCTTATCGCAACATTAAAAAAATAATGTTAACTAATAATAATAAATGGTACAGATACTACTTTCCTAACCTTGTAACTCTTTAACTAAGCATTTTAGACCATACCTTAATGGAATAAAAAGTGTTTATTTCGACTGATGCAACCTTATGTTAAACTTTGGCAACAAAAGTGTCGGACACCCCTTATACAGGGTGGGTCAAAAAAAGTGGAACCCAATTTTGATTTGATTTATCTCGGAAACTACTAACGTTATAAATTTTATAAAATCTTCATTGTGTTCCTCTACTTTTTTTACATTATCGAAGAAAAATTCAAAACTATTCATAAATCAATATTGATACAATAGTGATTATAGTAAACGGTGTCATAAGTATGCTTGCGCACAAACAGGAAAATTTACTACAATTATTTACTACAATTAACATAAATACCTAACACAACAATTCTTCACAATATATCATTAACAAACCATTATTAAATATATGTTTAGTCTTAATTCCTTCCTTAATTTCTGCACATGTCCTCCATTTCTTGACATAATTCAATCCTTGTTCTCATTGTTGCCATAACTCTTTCAATTAATGCAGAATTTTCTTAAGAGTAAACTCACTTCACTTGTGATTCTCTCATTCAAGTCGTCTAAGTTCAGGCGGAGTTTACTTTACCCTTTAATCCTTTCAATGTCCAAAATAAGAAAAATAACTGGTATTATGTCCAGTGGTTTACTGCAATAATGCAATTGTTGAATACATCAGTTAGCAAATGTCGCACAGCGATCGTTATGGCAGCAATGAGAATATGGATTGAATTAGATAATTCGGGAAGAAATGAAGGACATGTGGAGGGATTCGGTAGATAGTGAGGAAGAAATATAGATTAAATATGATATAAATTTAAAGGATTATCGTGTTTTTCTGTAATTAAAAACAATCTTCGTGACTTTATGTTTGTGCGCAAACATACTTATGACACCATTTACTATAATCCTTGTAGCATCAATATTGATGTTGGAATAGTTATGAATTTTACACTATTAGTGTCAAAAAAAATGGACTAACACAATGGTAATTTAAGAAAATCCATAACGTTAGTAGTTTCTGATATATTAAATCAAAGTTGGGTGCCGCTTTTATTGACCCACCCTGTATATTTTGGGATTTTAATTGGCTTATAAAACACGTACCGTACACGCTTGAAACGGCGACATTTTTTCTTAAAATGTAGGTTGCAAATTAACCATTTCAAAGTTAATGAAGTTGAAGCTAAATTCGTCAAACTCTTCTTTTCGAATGAAATAATTTTTCAGCTCGAAGGAGGAATTATTAATGTCCCCAATTATTCCCATTGGTCTGTGAATAATTGATTTTGGGTTAGGCAGAGTTCATTTTGCAAGATCAGTTTATTTATAAAACGACTCGCCTGTTGTTTCTCTCGATGTTATCGATCTTCTTTAATAACGGTTTTGAACTTTTCAACTCCAACATTATGATGTCGAGGGTAGGGTCATGGCTATGAGCCTGAGTTTCATGGATATCTCCATTTCTCAAGTCAGAAGTAATGGCTCCTTTACAATCTTTTTAACTTCTTCTTCAGCTGCAATCCCACCTAATACAGTTCGGTTCGTCCTTACAGCTTTTTTTGTATATATTACCCTGCGAGGCATAATTTAGTTCCTCTGCGACTAGTTGACTTCCATATTGATTTTGTGTTTAGCAATCAACAAATGTTAATAGGGAGCAATGTGACACAGGAACTCCACACACGTATAGCTTTGAAATGCAACTGACAAGGGCTGCCAGCTTCCCTCCAAATCCAGAAAATAGTCGGAAACAGTGTATTTTATATTAATCATTATAGTGCGTTTTAGAAGCAGCCCTTTTTAAGACGACATTATATAAGTAAATACACTATATTTATATTTTCTTTCGCGAAATCAAGTACACTAAAATCTTACTCGCGAATTAATTTAAATGCTTCTTTGATTTATAAAAAAAACTTAATAACAAGGAAGAAAACCTATGAATTCAATAGAATTTAAAAGAACTACAATTTTACTGTTAAAATTATTATCCTAATAAATCCCTATCACTGCTCTTCTGTAACAGTCACCAGCAAATCAAAGAAAGCAACCGAACGCAAACAGAACATGTTAAACAGAAAAAAAAATTGGTTCAAGTTCTCTTTAGCTAACTCAAACCAAACAATATATGAATACACATTCATTCATTAATTATATAATTTCACTTTATTGCTTCAATTTTCATATTTTAATGAAATGTCAATTAAATGCATAAACTTGATTTTCTCCCCGCACCTCTTTGAACAGAGGTGAAATAAAAATACCAACATCATTCACTCTTACAATTTGCTCTACTGTTTATGTAATTTTCCAATGTATCCTTAACGAATATGAAGATTTGTTCGTTAGGAGTAATTACCAGAGAAATATTATGATTAATGTGAGTTTGATGGCATTAGATTCAGGAGAAGGGACTGAAATTTATCCTAGTTGCAAAATTACTGCAAAAGATATATATAAACTATGTACCAGAACCATGAGTAATATTCTAATAAATAATTATACAAAAATTTACAACAATAATACAATAGAATTAAATGATAGAAAAAAGAGATTGAAGCTTTCCACACTCAAGTAATTTGTAAATTTTGCAACTAGAAAAAATTCAGAATTTACTTCTCCTGATTCTCTGTTCCAAGATATTCCAATAAAAACTTAAAGGCCAATATTTTGTTTCAATTATAGGCAGCTGTATTTAACATAATTATATTATCAAAAGAAAAAAAATTGAAGCCTATTAAATTATTTATAAATGCAAAAAATGACATTAGTTTAGCTATTTAAATATCGAATATTAATTTCAGAAGAATCATGTAGTTTTAAAAAATAAAATTGATGAATGATCAGCAAAAGTTTGAAAACATGACTGAATCCATATTATTTTACTATTTGTTAGTAGCTTCTTTATTGCAGTCAATGTATCATCAATTTCTTTTCATGTTTTTTTGTTTAATATATTCATTCAATTGTCACATTCTGATTAATCTTGTTAACTCAATTATTTAATATATAGGTATATTTTAATTTGCCCGAATAACTTTTTTAAAGTTGACTTATAACTTTCTTCAATCTAATAAATTATCTCTTACTCAAATATTTGTATATAAAACATGTAATTGATTGATTAAATAAACTCTATTATTATAATTTCCAAGATTAGCTAGGTCCTAACTTTATATAAAAATGATATCAATAGTCATTTAGCTATATGAAAATAGTGATAAGTGTTAGTAGGCTTTTTGCATTTCAAATTTTGTATGTAGGTTGATGAATATATATCTACCTACTTTAAGAATCAATCAATAATTTTAGAAAAACATCCTTTTGACCACAAAGACAAAGATCAATCTCAGAATGGAATACCAGACAGAGATAATTTCTAGTATGATAAATTAAATTTATAATAAGGGAATAAAAAAGTAATAAATGAATGTCAAATGTATTGTATGTAGTTTGAATGCAGTGTCCAGGCCTTCAGAGTTGAAGACTAGGATAGTGGTAGACCTAATGGTTATGCTGAAAGGAAAATAGAAAAAAAAAATTAACAATATAGCTAATCCATTTAACAAGTTTCCTCAATTTAAAAATCTAATCATTTTTTAAACTTTCCATATAATTTTAATGATTCTAAGCCATTCCTAATGATTTCAGGCAATTTTTATTTTTCTAAAATTTAAAGTAGCTAGTCCATAGGCATATTATCATATCGATTTTATCTAAAAAATTTATTATACCAATGTAAAAAAAGTACCAGTTTAAGAATTCCTAAGAGAAAGGCTCAAATAGTAAACAAACTACTACATAGAATTTTGTAATATTTCAAGTTAATAGCTAATTTTAATTGGATTGTTATAACTAAAGTGGAACAAAGTTTAAATGTAACAGGTGCTCAAATATTGATTATAAAGTGAATTATATCTCACCTGACATTGCTTTGAATTGGGGTTGACTGGCTAAGTCTGGCTGACTCAGGACTCTTTCTCCAATTCTGCTATACAATGCTGAGGTGAGTCATCCAATTAGATTTATATTTCATGACTTCACTGTGATGGTTCTGAAAATAAGATAATATCTTTCTATATAAACACATGCCTGAAAGTCTTATAAAGTGTGAGCAAATATGGTAAATGTGCATTTTTTGAAGTAAAAAACTAGTGATTAATTTATTGTTTCAAAATTCAGTTATTATAGTATATTATATTAACAATTTAACAGTCATTTATGTTAGGAAACCTTACCTCATTAATAAATAATCTTCAAAATCCTCCTTCTGCTGTTGACATTGCTTCAATCCTGACGAAGTAGATATTGCTTCTCTAGCTCTTTTCTCTGTATCACGGTCTCAGCTCTTGATAGAAAGCTTTCATATACTATACCTACTCTAAGACAGTATTTTGTCCTTATTTCATTCATACCCTGGAACTCTGTATAGCTAGGACTTCTTTTAACATAGTGGGGAAAATATGTGGAAATTAGATAAAATTATAGCTTCCTATTTATAAAAAAAATCACTTAAGCATATGATGTTTAATTGTAAAATTTAGTCCACCAAAAAATATTAAAATTTTGAGATGGATCCTCCAGGCTTTACATGGGAATATCCTAGGAGAAAATTGAGCATAGTTTGCACCAAAAATTTCCCATATTCTGCAGAGTGGACTATGCAGTAGGTATGTAATACCTAAAATGTCTACTGTCCCAACTCCCAATTAAGATAGTAATTTAGTAAATGATCTTTCCTTTTCTATCTCCAGCTCACTCTAAAAAAACAGTTAAAATTTTCTACAAAATGATTCAATTAATATAAATTTCCATCAAAGCATTACCAGTTTGCAGAAAATGAGAATTTTTTATTTTTAAACATATTCAGTGTGAACAATCTTTAAGATTTTCCTATTTTAACTGTCTTAACATATAACAAAAGCAAAAATAGAGGATTTCTTGAAGAACAGTGAAACACTTTAGTGACTTTACCAGTTTCTACAGTCTGGCAAAAATAACATTGCATAGGAGAAAATTATATATTTAATATTTTTAGCCCTGCTCACTTGCATTTGAATGACTCAAATTCTCAGTTTTGTCATAAGCTCACTACCTAGTCCAATGGAGAGGAAGGCCGTGCTTTATTATCTGGTACATACTAAGGTACCTAATTATACGGATATACTCTGCCCAAAGTTGAATGTTGTTCAATAATTATTACAAATATCAAGTAGGTACCTACCTCATCAAGTAGGTAGGTGATAATTAAGTTACGTCCCTACTTGTACTTGAACTGGACAATAAATAATACCTATACCTAGTATATATCGTTATAATATGTTAACAATATATAATTATAATATATATATATTGGTTGGTTGCTATCCATAATTCATATAGGAATTATTAGGTACCTAACTACGACTAGCTAAATTAACAGCTGTCCATTCATTCACTAATTTTAATTTAGTGTATTTCTTATATTAAATGTAAAATTTCACGATTAAAACTTCACAGACACATGTAGAAATACTATTTAAAGTAAATATTTAACATTTTATAGAACTATAGCTTAAATTTACAGCAGAAAACACAATATAGTGTGAAAATAATAGCTCTCCGCGACGCCATCCATGTTATTTAGAGAGGTTTATTATGTTTGTTTGGGAGTAGTTGATCAGCTGATATTTTCTGGCGTACGGCCTGATCTAAAGATGGCCTTGTCACCACCAAGTTTTGCCAAAAAGATTGGGGCAAGTAGCAAAGTGGGCGTGGCATAGAGCAGTGTCACCACAAAGAGGCACTGAGCACTTACCGTGTAAAGGCCCCTTAACAGTCGTGGGAGGTTATGTTGTTCTTTACTGTTGGTAGCTATCGCGATTTTGATAACAAATTATTCACCAATTGTGATGATATTTTATTTCTGAAAACATATTGTTTACTAATTGTCGCAATTGGTAAGATTTATGAAAACATTTTTTTATATAGTTGGCTTCTCATTCAATTTTATTATATTCATATTAAAAGGTAATTTAAAAAGATTCAACTATCAAAATTGTTTTAATCACAACTCATTTTTAACACGTACTTTCTGGTTTAGAGGATAATGCTAAGGTAGGCTTGCATGCTTCATTTACTATCTCTTCTCATTTTCTTCTTCCATCTTTTCCAATCCACATTCTTTTCAATTAAGTAACTGCTCTTCTGCATACCTGAGCTTGGCCAACGAATCGTGGTAGATGAATTTGTTTACGGAGCCACTTTCCTTTCTGACTGCCTCTTTGAGTCCCTTTTAGCTAATTTCCTTTTGATGTTAAAACAAATCCACAAACTCGTGCCATTTTATGCATAGAAAATCCACAAAAAAATATCAGTTATCCACAAATAAATTCCTGTAAGGATAATGATAGAATGTTCAAATTAATCGAATATATACATCAAAACATAAAATAAAAATTATAGCATAAAAGACAATCATCCATTAAGGAAACAAAAATGCTAATGAATAACTAATTTTCCATTATAATTGAATCAATGCAAGAAAAATGAACAAATCGTGACTTATAATTTGACATATCAAAATCCATAATACAGGGTGGGGCGTAAGTTTGGAAGCAATTTTTCAAACATTAATATAATTCTTGAAAATATGTTCCTAAGTAGGTGATAGGGTTTGAACTATAGTAGAGACACTACATTATGACATGGCAGTGTTATTTTTTACAAAAAATTAGTCAATTAAGGAAATACACATCAAGCCCCTATATAATTTCCATATTAAGAAAATTTTCGAGCAAAAAAAAAAAAATGGTAAAAGAAATTACACAAGTTTAAAAAAAACTAAGTATACAGATCTAAGGAAAAATAACCATACAAATCACCAACACAATCACAATAATCCCTAATCTGCACTAGCATAACGACCAAGGAAATACTTCTTAAGCTGAAATTTAAAAGAATTGTAATAAGAAATATTTCTCAAATTTATGGGTAAAGAGCGCCAGGCTTTTGAAGCAGAGAAATGCACACTATGTTCAGTTAATGTTAATCTATGGCGATTTATAATAGGATCAGATGCATGCCTAGTTTGATAGGCTGTATTTGAAATGTTGAATTTTCGTCTGTTCTTAAAAAAATAGAGGAGCAGCAGGTAACTATGAACATCATTTGATTTTAAAATTCCCGTGCTATAAAAAAGAGGCTCCGTATGAGCTAGAAAATCACTGCCGGTTATATTTCTAACAGCTCTTTTTTGAAGCATTTCAAGAGTATTCAGGTGGATATTATACGTTCCACCCCATAATACATTACAGTAAATAAGATAGGGATAAAACAGATTGTAATATATGCCTATTAGTGACTTTTTAGGGAGCAACAATCTAATTCTATACAACACTCCCACTACTTTAGACAATTTATCGCATACATGAGATATATTATCATTAAACTTTAGTTTTTCGTCCAGTGTGAGACCCAAAAATGTTACCCGTTGCTCAAATTCAATACTTACACCATTCAAATCAATCACACAATCATTGTTCACCACATCATGCAACCTATCAGTAAAAATAACAACTCCAGTCTTGTTTGCATTGAGGACCATTCTGTTAGAATTTGACCAGATTTGAATTTTTTTTAGTTCATCATTCACAACTTCACACAGTTGAACAAAATCAGATCCAGATGCAGATACCGTGGTGTCATCAGCAAACTGTATGGTCTTCAACCTAGTGGACACATTAGAAAAATCATTAACATATAATATGAAGAGAATTGGCCCTAATATGCTACCCTGGGGAACACCCGCAGTCACTTGACCATAACTTGAAAAAATATCACCAATTCTAACACATTGTTTCCTATTCACCAGATAGCTCTCAGATATCTTAAAGGCATCCCCCCTAACACCATAGGCTTCAAGTTTAGACAACAAAATAGCATGGTTCACAGTGTCAAACGCTTTAGCGTAGTCTATAAATACACCAACTACATGTTTTCGTTCCTCCAACTTTTCACATATGAACTCAGAGTAATCAATAATCGCATCAATAGTCTATAATCCCTTCCGAAAGCCATACTGATTATCACAAAGAACATTAGAACTGTCAAGGAAAGACACTAGACGTTTCGCTATACATTTTTCGACAATCTTACTGAATAGGGGTAATATGGATATTGGTCTATAATTGGTAACATCTCTTCGATCGCCTTTTTTGTAGATGGGCACCAGAAAAGCACACTTGAACACTTCAGGAAAAACACCACACAGGAAATACTTATTGATCAACACAGAGAGAGGTTTACCTAGGATAAATCTACCAAGCTTTAACATTTTTACAGAAATAGCATTGATATTACATTTGGTATTTTTTAAGGATGCAATTATTTCTTCCACTTCCCATTCTGACACGGGGCTCAAAACCAGAGAGCATTCATTCCGTTCAACATACGAAAGAGGGTCAGTGGAAGGAATGGGTAACTCATCACAAACCCTAGAAGCCAAGGAGCAAAAGTGGTTATTAAAGCATTGAGCGATATCTAAAGGATTATTTATTACATTACCACCACTTGATAACTCGTCAACACTTCGCTTATTCCCAGTACAAGAAACCAACTTACGTAATTCTTTCCATGTTTTTCTCAGATCATTCATACTATTGCTAAATTTAACCCTATAATACCTGATCTTTGATTTTTGAACAATGTTATTAAGTAAATTACGTACTCTCCTATTTTCCGAAGGAGTTATTAGTCCCAGTTTGCATTTCTTAAAGCTTTCAGACTTGCATTTGATATAGTTAAACATTTCGCTAGTCAACCAAGGATTACATAATCGTTTTCTTCCAACATATTTAATTTTCAGTGGGAAGCAATCGCAATAAATATCATTGATTTTATTTAAGAAATAAACAGTGGCGTCATTCATGTCATTATATCTATCAAGTGATGACCAATCTACTGACGCCATTCGATCCAAGTAGCTATTGATAGTCGTCGCGTTAACCATTCTAAATGTAACTTTTATTAGATCATTCGTCACACCGGTGTCGTGCATCACCAATGTTTTCATCAATGTTAAAAACGTAGGGCAGTGATCAGTTGTATCATCTAATATAATACCCGCAAAACTACCGTAATTAAAAGATAACTTTGTCCAAATGTGATCTAATAGAGTAGGCTCGCTGTTTAAATTCACAGATGGGAACCTCGTAGGTTTAGTTATAGCCGGTATGTAGTTATAAGCCCTCATAATTGATGAAAAGTGCAAAATATCACTATTAGTTTGATCCAACAGATTGATATTCAAGTCCCCAAGTAAACAAGTATCCTTATTGGCAAAATCTTTAGACAGCAAATCACTTAAGCAGTTACAGAAATTTATAATATTATCCGCATGAGGCCTATATATGCCTACTAATGTCAAATCTAGAGAGCCTAGAGAAATCTCCACTATACAAGATTCAATGGTATCATTCACAATACAGTACTCCGATAATTGAGATGCCGAATAAGAGTCGCTAACGAATACAGAAATTCCACCGCTCTTCCTACCATGCCTAAAAGAGTGAAAAGATACATACCCGTCAATATCGGTAGGCTCGGACAGCCATGTCTCGCTCAGAACAATAATATCAGGTGAAACATCCGCAGAACACAGAACAGCCAGGAACGAATCTATATTTTTATTCAAGCTTCTAATATTATAATTGACAATAATAATTTTATCTTCATTCATAACACTATTTAAATTACCAACCGAATAGTAAAGTGAACCCACATTAGCCATTCCAGGATACAGTTCATTAATAAAATTATTATCAGGGTCAAGCTGGTCAAGTAAACGCAAATTACTAGTTTCATCATTAATTGTCTCGGTATACAACTCTTCACACACACAGTAAAATACATACACGTGTACACACACTCACCTACACACACCATAGTCGGTAGTACTACAATATAGACACTGACTATCACTGTTAAGTGATTATAATCATTCAAACAATTCTCGTCTGGGTCAATATTCTGCTGAAACATACTCATTGTTGAATTTGTAAAACAGCCCAAATATATTTCCTCCTGCGACACAACACGCACATATACACCTGTAGTGACACACGCGCATACAAAACATTTCACAAAACAATAATGTAGTGCTTGTGTGATTTTTTAGCGTACACACCAGCTAATAAAGTATACATGAGAAAATTACACACTAGTATGCATGAGAAAGTATACATGAGAAAACTACTCACCAGTATGCATGAGAAAGTATACATGAGAAAACTACACACTAGTATACATGAGAAAGTATACATGAGAAAACTACACACTAGCATACTTGATAAAGTATACATGAGAAAACTACACACGAATAAACTAGGTATGAAAATAACTGCATTATCAACTCGAAATATAAATAATGATCTATATACGGTTGACAAGCATAAAACGAAGTTGATTGCCCCACAGGTCAAATCATATCGATAACTAATACGATCGCCTATAGAGAAAACAACTATAAATGAACAATATTCATATTTTGAATGACTCTCGAGACATAAAATAATGCAGAAAAATAAACAGTGAACTGTGTGACAACTTGTTTCTGCTATACACATTACAACCGGCCATGAAGCAAACTGAGTTGACACAAGAAATATAGAAAAGTTTAAACAGTTGTTTAAACCAATACAACCTCTCAGAATAACAGCGATTTTATTAACACACCAGCACTGTGTAAAATTTAGTAATTTGGTTAGTCACTTATTTGTATGATTATTCAGCAGTTCATTAGTATTTAAGCAGAGTATTAACACAAAACTTTTCAAATTTATTCCAACTGTTAAAGGCTATCTTAGTGTTTCTACTCGTAGGGTCAGGATTTCTTAACCATGCAAAAACTTTTTCATCGTCTGGTTTCTTAAGTTTAGCTCGTCTAAGGGCTAAGAAAATTTTAGATCTATCCTGAGTCAAATTTTCATTTATATAAAGTCCCGCAGGCTTAGCCATTTTGCATGTTTTAAGGATATCCTTCTTATCCGGCACAATTTTCATCTTTACCAGCAGCTTCTTCTTCTTGTTGTCGCCTGTTAAACATTTTGTAGTCAAAATCCTTTCTTGCTGCAATACATAATTCAGTTTCTCCTTCAAGACATCACAAACTAAGCGAGACAGGTCATTCGTATCATTAGGTATATTTGCCAACGAGTCACCAGACATGATAAATTCATCCATACGATGTGAAGCGTCGATATCCTCGATTCGATCATGCAAAAACTGAACTTTACTAGTCAATTCTTCATTTTTCATCATGAGTTCGTCAATCTTTGCGTCCTTCTTTCTCACCTCAGCTAATATCTCATCACGAAAAGAATCAAATTTCTCCTGAAACTCGTGGACAACATAACGAATCAATTCACCATTCTCACCCGCTGCGTCTACAATTTTTCTCAACACTTCTAGATTAGAACGAGTAGCAGGTGGATGAGGAGGAGATAGAATTTTGCTTTTCTTAGGAGGCATAATCTATACTTGTAGTTACCGCTTATTACTCAGCATCAAATAATCAGGCCTCAATGTCACACAGTAGAACCAGTAAACTAGGGCAACAAGAGGCAATTTCGGTAATTCAGAGAGCAGCACAGCACACCACACGTCTGCACACATGG
The DNA here is from genome assembly GCA_947561585.1 of Caprella mutica. Lineage (NCBI taxonomy): Eukaryota > Metazoa > Arthropoda > Malacostraca > Amphipoda > Caprellidae > Caprella > Caprella mutica. The sequence continues at coordinate 25,877 of CANNZV010004793.1, forward strand.
AGAGGAAGTTCGCTTATTGATCGAAAAATTCAAAAATGTCAGACAAAAGAGAAGCCATTATTGCTCTACACCGTGCCGGGAAGTCAGATTCCGTCATTTCAAAGACTCTCTCAATAGCGAGATCGACTGTTTGGAAGTGTGTGAAGCGTTTTAATGAGAGAGGAGACTTGACTGACCGTCCAAGAAGTGGTAGACCACGCTCACAACGCACCACACAACTGATAAAATGTGCCCGAGAGAAGATCAGGAGGAACCCGAAAAGGTCAATACGATTGTTAGCCAAAACAGCTAATGCGAGTCCCAGAACAATGAGAAGAGTTGTCAAAGAAGACCTAAAGATGTCCTCTTTCACCCTCCAAAAGAGACAGACTCTGTCAGAAGCTGTAAAGAAAAAGAGATTGGAGAGAAGCAAAGCACTTCTGAGAGAATTGAAGTCTGGCACGGCTGGTGAAATTGTTTGGTCTGACGAAAAAAATTTCACAGTGGAATTGGCTCACAACCGGAGGAATGACAGAATAATTGGTAGAAGTGCAAAAGACATCCCATACAACCAAAAAACTGTCCACAGAACCATGAAACCTGCTTCAGTAATGGTCTGGGCCGCCGTTTCAGAAACTTGGAGATCTCCTTTAATTTTTGTGGAACAAGGTGCCAAAATCAATGCTAAATGTTTTATTGAGAATATTTTGACGCCGATGTTGGAGTCAGCTAAGGATCACTTCGGTAATGACACTCTATGGACATTTCAGCAAGACGGCGCGACTTCACATACTGCAAATGTCACTCAAAACTGGTGCCATGACCATCTTCCACGGTTTTGGTCCAAAGAAATGTGGCCTCCCTGCTCCCCATATGTTAATCCTATGGACTTTTCGATATGGTCCATTCTTGAATCAAAGGCCTGTGGTAAATTCCATCGCAGTGTGGATGATTTAAAGCGTTCGCTCCAGAGATCTTGGAAGGAAATTTCACAAGAACAGTTGCGTGCCGTAGTAGGAGGAGTTCGGAGGAGATTTGAGGCTGTTATTAAAAACAAGGGGGGACATTTTGAATAAATTTATGATTTTTGAATTCTTAAAACCCTTATGTAATAATACATAACTGGTAAATTATTAAATATATTTCTCGTTGGATTATAATATGCACTTTCATTTGCTTCCAAACTTACGCCCCGCTCTGTAGCTAGCTAGCTACATCTACCTAAATGTTATCTTCCGAAATATTTTCTTCATGGCCTGCGAAAAAACTAGTGATCATGTCTTCAGATGGCTCAAATTCGTCACAAGTCATCTTCTTCTTACACAAATAGAATTTTATGCGTAAGATGGTTTCAACAGAAATTACTCTAAGTCTGTTTCTGATTTTAGTGTGCGTTGTATTCATTTGTGAAAACAATCTCTCAACTGCAGCATTGGAGTAGGGAAGAGAGAGTAAGGCGAGAGCAACTGAAGATATATTTCTAAAATACAGGTGCCCAGAAGCATCGCGTCTGTTGCTAATTGAGCACTAGAACTAAATCTTTCTTTGTTCTCTCCGTTATAATCTAGATGAGTCAAGCTGGTCCATTCATTTTCCAGTTCATCTGCATCATAGAATAGGTGAGGTTTTTGGAAAACTACAGTGGGTATTGGAGGCTTGTTGTTCGCTGTTGCAATTTTAGGATCCAAAAATTTTAAATTTTGCAGGAGAGGTAGGTTATCAGGAATCCTCTTCTGAATTTGGGAAATTGCCTCCAGTACGAAAGTTTTGCATCTATCTTTAATGTAGTCAATTTTAGGGGTGTCCAGGGATGATTCATCGCATAATCTTTGAAATTCATTACCAAAGTGAATGCTTGATACGTGCATTACAATTTCCCTGTCTTCAAGTGTAATGAGGTCTTCATCCTTCACCCGTTCCAATTTATCTGGTACAGCAATAATGGTACACAAGCTTCTCAACATTCTGATTAAATCACAAGTAATTTTGATTACATCATTTTGTTGAGCCTGGAATGTTTTATTCACGTAGACAATTTCTTTCAAAATTTTCCTCATAAGAGATAGATAAATTCGGTTTTGCGGATCATAGAAGGCTTCTTTCAATTTTTAGGCCATGAAGCATCTCTCTTTTGAAGCAGCCATATCAAAATGCAGTTTTAAAGCTTCGAATTGCTCCGTAATTGTTTCCACTGCTTCAAGACGAGATAACCACCTTGTCGCAGCAAATCCTGTTATCTTCTTTGGTGCTCGGCTTTCAAGTGTATTGTACAGATCTTTATATTCTCTTGTCCGTTTGGGACTTGCTGTAAACCAGTTATGGCTTTCTGCTACAATAAACTCCAGAACAGTTGTTAATGACTGCGAAGCATAGCTTACTGCTAAATGCAACGAATGACATTGCATTTCACGACTATTAGGTGTTCATTATCTTCTTTCAATAATGTTGACAATGAATGATGTCTACCGATCATTACATTTGCTCCGTCAGTGCCTATACCTATCAATTTTTTTATGTCAAGACCATCTTTCTGCAGCACAGTTTTCACTTCATTGTATATTGTTTCAGCTTTAGTGTCACGAAGTGGTATCAGATGGTAGAAGTCATCAATAACTCGAGAAATTGATCTTGAAAAGTATCTTATTGTGATTCCTAGACAGCTTACGTTGGAAACGTTCGTGCTTTCATCAATGATGAGGCTGAAATGCTGATCAACCAAGTCCTTCATCATATCACGCAAAAGGGATGGCGCTATTACAAATTTGTGCAGCCGTGTACATTTTGTTCGGTGTAACTTGATGTCTATGATTGTTTTATCCTTTGAATTGATCTTTTGACCCAAGGCACTCAAGTGATCAATAGCCATCGTTGCAGCATGTTCTGTTGAAAAAACAATAATTAGAATAAAAAAAATAAGGATATGAAATATGTAATAATATATATATATTAAAACAGTATTACAAAATGTTTATTCTTACCTGCAACAAATACTGCTAGTTTTAGTTCAGCTGTTCTTGTAGAATTAATACAATTGAAGAGTAACTTTGATTAGTGATCTACGCAAGAGTTGTATAGTGCTCTACGTGCGTAGATCCCTCAATAATTATGCAGAATAACCCCAAATGTAAAGTGCTCTACGCGTGTAGATTACTATAAAAACGGCAAATCGTGACACGTAAAGTGATCTACGCGCGTAGATCACAGGCGTTGCAAGTGAGTGAAGTGAAGAGTGATCTACGTGCGCCAGTGTTATGCGTAGATCATTATTCACTGTATGTGCTACACCGTGTGAAGAGTGCTCTACGCAAGTTATGTTACGCGGCCTCTGATTGGTTGAAATTCATTTTCTAAAAATATTGCTCATTTATTGAAAACTATTTCAATGGTGGACTGTGATAGAGGTAACTATAAAAAAATCAACTTTTTATTGAGGTTATAATTGTAATAGTTATTGTCAAAATAAATATACAGTTTATAATGAAAATTTTATGTACGGAGAATTATCATTTTTCTTTCAATTATTATTACATTTACAAATATTTAGTGATAACATGCTTCATAAATATTTATTATTGAAATTAATAACTAGACACCTTGTCAGCTTCTACAATATTAATCTCACAGGAGAATATTTGGAGGGTTGAGAGGTAACTGTGCTTCTAAACAGTATTGTCCTTACGATGAAAGATAAAGTCGGGAAAGAACGAACCCAACTATACCTTTTACAGGTCTAGTTGATCCAAATGAAATAATATTTGATCCAAGAGAATATCAATTTTATCAAAGTGAATTTGACTTTGCACCATGTGAAATTGAATTTGATCTTTATGCAATTGAATTTGATCCATGAGAAATAATACTTGATCCAAGTGAAATTATTGAATATTTTATCATTCCGATACTTCACATTTTGTGTCTTTGTCTGTTGGTTGGTTGCAAGAAAAATGTCACGCTTTTAACATTTAATATATAATAAAAATATTTGTAGAACTTATGTGAGATTATGATCGGCACATCATAATTTCTCATTGACTCCTTAACATTTCATTGTTTATCATAATCTTTGATTGCCCACCATAATCTTTAATTGCCCACAATAATCTTTTATTGCCCACAATAATCTTTCATTGCCCACCATAATCATTCATTGCCCACTATAATCTTTCATTGCCAACCATAATCTTTCATTGCCCACCATAATCTTTCTTTGCCCTCAATAATCTTTCATTGCCAACCATAATATTTCATTGACAACCATAATCTTTCATTATCCACCACAATCCTTCATTTCCCACTATAATCTTTCATTGCCCACCATAATCCTTCATTTCCCACTATAATCTTTCATTACCCGCTATAATCTATCATTGCTCACCATAATCTTCCATTGCCCACCATAATCTTTCATTGCCCACCATGATCTTTCATTGCTCACCATAATCTTCCATTGTCCACCATGATCTTTCATTGTCCACCATAATCTTTCAGTACCCACCATAAACTTTCATTGCCCACCATAATCTTTCTTTGCCCTCAATAATCTTTCATTGCCAACCATAATATTTCATTGACAACCATAATCTTTCATTATCCACCATAATCCTTCATTTCCCACTATAATCTTTCATTGCCCACCATAATCCTTCATTTCCCACTATAATCTTTCATTACCCGCTATAATCTATCATTGCTCACCATAATCTTCCATTGCCCACCATAATCTTTCATTGCCCACCATGATCTTTCATTGCTCACCATAATCTTCCATTGTCCACCATGATCTTTCATTGTCCACCATAATCTTTCAGTACCCACCATAATCTTTCATTGTCCACCATAATCTTTCTTTGCCCTCAATAATCTTTCATTGCCAACCAAAATATTTCATTGACAACCATAATCTTTCATTATCCACCATAATCCTTCATTTCCCACTATAATCTTTCATTGCCCACCATAATCTTTCATTTCCCACTATAATCTTTCATTACCCGCTATAATCCTTCATTGCTCACCATAATCTTCCATAACCCACCATAATCTTACATAGCCCACCATAATCCTTCATTGCCCACCATAATCTTTTTTTGCCCTCCATAATCTTTTTTTGCCCTCCATAATCTTTTTTTACCCTCCATAATCTTTCATTGCCCACCACAATCTTCCATTACCCACCCTAATCTTCTATTCATTGCCCATCCAAAAAATGTTTCATTGCCAACCATTATAATCTTTTATGGCCAACCAAAAATACTATATTATTGCCCACCATAATAATATATCATTGTCCACTATAATAATCTCCAAAATCCACCATTTTTATTGGCCTATCAATATATTTTATGATCCCCATTATACATAAAATTTATTTACACAAAATTTATTTAACTAAATACATCCAAATACCTCTTTCCTAGTTCACGTCCCTAAATGAAATAGGGACGTGCACTAGGAAGGGGGTATTTTTAAATCAATTTATCTCAAATTTAATTAAATTTCATCTGATTAAAATATATTGCACAAATAATTATTAATTGACAGAAAAATTAGTATCTTAACTACAAATACAAATAATACCAGAGAGGAATATTTGAATTTGAAATTCAGCAAATTAAAGAATATAGATTTGGAAAACAAATTGAAATATATATTATATAGTTTAGTACTATATACTCCTGCTTTTTCTTGAAATGGTTATCAATATGAGAAAATTATTGATTTATGATTATTTCCTTCCTAGTTCACGTGGAATTACGGTCAGTTGGAATGTTATTCCACAACGTGCAAAAAAGTCTATGGGAGAATGTAACCACATTTAAAAATGTATTTTTTTTTTAAATTATGTTATCATTATTTTTGAGGATGCGAATTTGATGAAAGGACTATTAAATAATTGTATAGTGAAAATTTTTGAACAAAATGAAACGAACCATATGTCTCTATGTCAAATAATGAGAGAGAAATAGGGATTTTAATAAAGTTCGAATTTTGCGGGGTTTTTACGGGGGGGGGGGGAAGTTAAATTAGTGAGACACTCCCTTCAAAGACTATATTTTTACATTAAAAAGAAAGAGAAAACAAATGAGTTTAATTCCAAACGTTTGGTAGGATGTGAAAATATGATACACAGATAGACAGTGGTTTACTAAACGCAAGTCCACCCCAACTGACTGTATAAGAACAAACCTATTTACAAACATTCAAGCTTTGAATGACCAGAAACTAATACAATGAATTACATTAGATGTTAACACGAATGTATAGTATATATTTGTAAATAAAATAACAGTTTATAAAGAAATAGAAGTATACAGTTAAAAACATTATTTTTTCTCTCTGTAATCATACTACCTAGTTTAATTATTCGATTGAAATATTTGTTATTTAAGATTCTAGAATAATCATATCCAATAATAATTAAATGTTAGTTCAACATTTGAATATATTTTGGTTATAGCAATACAGAGACCATTTGACAATGGTATAGAGTCATAGACTATAGCTTTTCTTTGCAGTTCTAGGCTCATTAATTTGTTAAACATTACGATAGGTACCTAAAAACTACTGATAGAGGGGGAGGGAGGGGGTGAGATGATGTTTGAGCGTATAATACTATATAGGGATATACAGATTTGGGGAAAATACATTTTCACAACTATGGTCGTTGTAAAAAATATTATTGAAATATATAAAATCAAAATCTAGATAAAAAGATGTATTATTGTGACTGTTATTTGAATGACGATTTGTGATATATTGAGTAAATTTAATACTGATGAGTGATGACCATTTTACCTATGATATGGTTCATACTACCTAGTATAATTATTCGATTGAAATATTTGTTATTAAATTTAAATAAATATTTTTATATAAGAATATTGATTAGTTATGTACAATTTAGATAGCTGACTAATTAGGGTAAGTTCCGAGTTATCGAACGGTTACATTTTCGAGCACGTAAAATATGTATTTTAATTATTATTTTATACTCATAATAACCTTTTTTACTTGTTCGTAAAACTGGAACCGTTCGATAACTTGGTACTTACTCTATAGATAGGTAGAATATTTTTGGTTATTTTCCCTATACGTCTATACTTTAGTAACTTGGTACCTAGTAACAACAGTCTTTTAGTTAAAACTTATGGGATCGGATACCCATAGTACTCGGAAAGTGAGGGGTTAAGGGGGACTGGGGAGGGTAGCACTATGGTTAGTGGCAGGGGGTGTAGGTCATAACCCCCTCCCCCCCCCCCCCGGTCAGTGGTCACGAAACCCCATGTTTTTTAATCCTTATTTACTTATATTATTTAATCCTTCTCGACACTTTTGTAGTTCATTACTGATTAAACATAAAATATATGTATATCGGGGGGCGTGCCGCCCCCCAACTCCCCTGCCAGGTCATTAAACTATAGTTCATTTAGTGTAACAAATAAATAAACTATATATAAATTATAAGTCATAATAATTTGTGTTATTTACCGCTATAGTGAAAATAATTTTTAAAAACAGAATATAATGAAGTTTATATTATTTTCGAACATGAAAGTTTACAGTTTTTATGTTTCAGAAGAATTAGTGTAAACAATGAAGGTAGTACGTATAGTGCAACAGAGTAATAAGTTCCATGGTTGGTACTAAGGAAGGTTAGATATCGATATCTAACCTTATTATCCAACTATTGACAAGCAATGCAATTCCTTTTTTAGATCTCAAAGGCATTGTTACTAGTGTAACTAGTGTGTGCACGTTATACCTTCCTGGACACGACACCTCTATAGTCCCGCAGATTGTGTACCTAGGTAAGTAACAAGTGCAACTAACTATAGTGTACCTAAGTAACCAAGGGTGTAGGTCATAGGGTATGGTCTCTCAGTTATCTCTATCTAGGTAGCTTCTCTCAGTTATCTCTATCTAGGTAGCTTCTCTCAGTTATAACTGCTTAGGTAGTTACTCTCAGTTATTTCTATCTAGGTAGCTTCTCTCAGTTATAACTGCTTAGGTAGTTACTCTCAGTTATTTCTATCTAGGTAGCTACTCTAAGTTATCTCTATCTAGGTAACTTTTCTCAGTTATTTCTATCTTGGTAGCTACTCTCAGTTATTTTTATCTAGGTAGCTTCTCTCAGTTATCTTTATCTTGGTAGCTTCTCTCAGTTATTTCTATCTAGGTAGCTTCTCTCAGTTATACCTGCTTAGGTAGTTACTCTCAGTTATTTCTATCTAAGTAGCTCTTCATTTCTTTAACTAGGTAAATAAGGATTAAAAAACAAGGGGGGAGAGGGGTGACCGGGAGGACTTATGTCCCAGGGGGGTAACCGACTAGTGTATCTAGATGACTAACTAATGTATCTGGGTACCTAACTTGTGTATCTAGGTACCTAACTAGTGTAACTAGGTACCTTGGGTGTGTGTGTGGGGGGGGGTGCTTATGTCCACAATCATTCGTTAGGTAACACTAATTCGAATAGTTTTTTCATCAAAAAAATGGAAGAAATACAAATTACAACATGCCTAACTAACTATGAAGCTCATTACAATATATCATCCGAATCTATTAATGTAATAAATTATAAGCATGTAATAGTTTTACTGTATGCTGGATGAGTAGGTATATCTATCAATAATGTAGTCTTTAAAATTCCATTACCTAAAATATTTTATATATTTCAATATGTTTATATAGGCATATTCATATAGTAATTTTACAATCATTATCTATCTCATTGTTAATAAAATCTAACTATTTTATTTTTTAATTAAAATGTAACCATACATTCGTCTTCTTAATTTCAAGAATGACGTCCTAATCTGGTAATGAAAGTTAAAAGGGGTGTCGTTAATTTTTCAAGGGCGATATTTCATTCACTCAAGCCAACCAAATGAACTGTTTGTACAAACTCACATACATCTACATATTTAAGCATGCTCATTGGTCAACCTCAGACTCAAAGGAACTAGAGGACCAAAATTAATATTTTTTTTTCACCAATATATTTTTTTTTTCACAGTCGTTTATAAATATCAGTCTAAAAATAAATATAAGCACAGAGTTAAATGGATAATTCATTTTTCTCAGTGTAATCATTTACTCCACTCCTTTTCTATTTGTGAAATAGTATGTGTATATATGCAACATCACCTCTGCCTTAAAATAGATTTTTTTTCTTTCATTTTTTATTTTTCTATTTCTTCTAGTTATTAGTATGATGCAATCCCTAATTCGATTAAATTGTTTAATGTAGTTTTTGTATCCGCTAGTTTGTTGTACTGCACACTTCATGATTGTTCAATAACCTGACAGGGGGGTTTGTGTATACGTACATTTACGACTCTCATACATATACTCGATATACATATGTACAGTCACGACAATAATATATGCGCTTTTAGATTCATTGAAAATGCGCGACAATCTCGAGATTGTGCAAGGCACGTAAAGGGTATGAAGCAGGACCAACAGTGATGTTGGTCAAATATCAACATCAAATACGATAGTTAAAGCTTTACATAATAACTTAGCAGTATATTATTGATAATTTCCGGGCGACGATAAC
>CANNZV010004794.1:0-35401 GCA_947561585.1 Caprella mutica
ATCTATGCAATAGTAGCTATCATAGTGTGAATCTATGCATTAGTAGCTATCATAGCGTGAATCTATACCATGATAGCAATCATAGTGTGAAATTATAGTCTAGAGTAAGAAAATTAGATTGGAAAATCTGTAATACAAAACTTCAATATCTGGCTTAAAAATAGATACTTAAAGGACCTTTTAACAATAAAATTATTAGTGGACATATGAGGCCCGTCTGGCCTCTAATGCTATACATTTTCCTGGTCTTTCTAGGGATATATCCTTCATTGAACTGCTAGTACCTAAATACTATCACAGAGAACAACTTACAGAGATAACACGCACATGAGAGCCTATATACACAAACTGTGTAAGTAATCGTGTGTGAACCTCATATTTTCACATGCGAGATATGTACACGTTTTACATGTATGTTGGTTAGATGTATACACTATACAGTATACTATTGTCAGTACTATAGGTACATCTACCTTCGTAGGAAATCAAAAATAGTAGATATAATACTCTAATGCTATAATTGAACGAGATGTATTTTTGGTATGCCAGTCTGCGTGTCTATGCACGTGTTCATGTGCATATTTTGTATCTATGTGCGTTTCTAACTGCCTATAGACGTATAGTTGCAGGTGTGTGTGTACGTGTCTCTATGCGGTCTTTGTGCTTATTTATGTGCGTGTATTTATGTAGATTTATTGTATCAACGTTAATTTGGTCTTAATAGTTTGTACACTAAAATATTCGTTCCTTTAATTGTAACTATGAACCAATTGTAGTTTTTATCACTATTGATTTACTTTATTGTATTAAAAGGTATTTGTTATGCTGTGATATTAGGCAAAATAAAAGAAACAAACAAACAAGTGTAACATGCTTGTAGGTGAGCTTTTCTGAAAGTAAACTGCCGCAGCATCCTGTTTAATGTAGATAATAATTATTAAAAGACATCAAATAATATTGGTAATATACTTCAAGTCTTATTAAAATTGTATTGTTTTAGGTTTTACGTTTTACTTTAAATATCGGTGTTTTTATGGATTATATTAAAATACAGGTATTGATATGTATTTTGTCAAAATAAGGAGAAATAAGGAGAGGATCGGGGGCTCGTACTCGGGGATGGGGGTTGTCCTGCACCCGTTCTACTTACCTACACCTACCTAGATTGTGTCTTCTAAATTAGCTACCTACCTAGATTTTTTCTTCTATATTTGCTTCCTACCTAGATTGTGTCTTCTAAATTAGCTACCTACCTAGATTTTTTCTTCTATATTTGCTTCCTACCTAGATTGTGTCTTCTTAATTAGCTACCTACCTAGATTTTTTCTTCTATATTTGCTACCTTCGTCCTTCCTAGATTGTGTCTTCTAAATTAGCTACCTACCTAGATTGTTTCTTCTATATTTGCTACCTACCTGAATTGTTTCTTCTAAATTAGCTACCTACCTAGATTGTTTCTTCTAAATTTGCTTCCTACCTAAATTGTTTCTTCTAAATTTGCTACCTACCCAGATTTTTTGTTCTATATTTGCTATCTAACTAAATTGTTTCTTCTAAATTTGCTACCTACCTAAATTGTTTCTTCTAAATTTGCTACCTACCTAGATTGTTTCTTCTAAATTTGCTACTTACCTAAATTGTTTCTTCTAAATTTGCTACCTATACCTAAATTGTTTCTTCTAAATTTGTTACCTTACACCTAGATTGAGTCTTCTATATTAGCTACCTACCTAGATTATTTATTCTAAATTAGCTACCTACCTAAATTATTTCTTCTAAATTAGCAACTTACTTAGATTATTCTTCTAAATTTGCTACCGGATCTTCCCATTTGACGACTACCACCAAGCTTACTTTAAATTGTTTTTTTTATCATGTATATTTGTCCATAGAATTCGAAAATCATAACCGTTTATTATATAGAAACTGATACTTTTTGAGATATAAGGGTTTGAAGTTATTTATTCCTTATGTATTACTGATCGATTGAGAACTTTAAAAAACTCGCTTTCACTATTTTTTTAAAGCCAATTTTGTTTTGGTGCATACTTCATTAATGGTTAGTGACCTTCCAGGATGGTATGGGACAAAAAATAGGCAATTTAATTAGATATCGTATAATTTTACTTCTTTTTCTAGCTATCAAAAAATGTACAAATTTTTAGGGTCAAATTTAACAAATTGCAAATAAAATTATAAACAATCTTTAATAAACTTTTACTTCATTCTTTTTAAAAAAGATCATTGGTTGCAATTCCTATCTCATGTGAAAAAAAAGTTATGGCGATTTTAAAATGGATACATTTTTAGCGCTCACCCTGTATAGCAGATATCACAATTACCTATTTGGAAGGTATTTAAAAGATGAACGGATGTGACACAATAATTATCAGCTTTTCCTTTAGAGCTTATTTAAAGTTATTTGGGATATTCAACGACTGATTCTAAACTAAAGAGTTGTAGTCGAAAGGGAAATAAGTGAAGAAACAGTTAGATTTAAATGAATTAATGGAAAAGAAATTTCCATTGCAGAAGATTAAAGGGGCAGTAAACTTTATAAAATATCGGCACTTTCTGTAGCAAACAATGTTATAAGTTACTATATTTATATACTATTCGTAAGAATTATTTCTTACGAATAAATAAATTTATCCGTAAGAAATACAACGAACAACCAGAAAAACAACAGAAAAAAAACAACAACCAGAATATAATTAGCAATTGCCGGGTTTATCTAATCAGCCGTCTATTAACGAAGTTTTTAACAATAACTAGCCAAATTTAATGATAATAAATATCTTATAAATTTAACTAGAACATGAATAAAAACAAGCAAATAAACAGTTCATAGTTAGCGATATCGCGCGCATCCGCTCTACCATTTGTGGTACTTAAGATGTTCATCAGAAGATGGCACTGCAGTTGAGAATTAATTACATTAGTTTTTTTAAAGCAATTCATTTAAATAAACTAAAAATAATATTCTAAGGTTCAATCCAATGACCAACTAAAAGTAATGCGGTCATATTCTAAGGTAGCTGTAATCCCCTGACCGCTGATCTTTTTTTATATGCTCTGACCATTGACCAGGATCGAAATCCCGGAGTCCGGTTATTGGTTCCTGGTTAATTGGTTCGCAGACAATTTTCACCGAAAACTTCTTGTACGACAGCCTCACAGATATGTTCTGTTAAGTTTTTATATTGAAGATAAAGTAACTAGGTATACAGAAATAATGTAATTGGGTAGTAGCTCCTGGAAGTAAACCTTTCATAGCGCTTTATTCGTGAGTGACATCACAGACTGGATCTGTCAAAATCTGCAATATTATCAATCATTATGGTTTGTAAAACGATTTACATTACATAATTTACATAAAATAATTTGTAAAATAAATACGGAGTATGCTATTATTGTTATATGCAAGTTGTTAAAATTACACAAATTAATTCCAGTAATATTATTGATCGGATGCGCGCATGTGTTAAAAATAGTAACACATCGAACGACATTCGCCATGTACGTATGTTACCTAGCTATACCTACTGAATTGCGCCATATAGCCATATGTACTGTCTAAACAAAGACAAAAAAAGAATAGTCTTATGTCTCGCCAGTAAAACTAGTGTTTTAGTGGACAATAAAAATGATTTCCCTTTTTGCACAGAAGATATTATAATAAGCTTGCATGGAACTATAATTAAATGTAACTAAAATCTATAGGAAAAGTTTCCGCAGAAATTTCTGATTGGCTACTCTAGTAGGTGTGACAATAAGTTGCCAGAAACTGCTATTGTTTGTCATCTCTTATACAATATACTTAATACCTTTTCTCTTATTAAGTAAGAGATATCTTATCTATTACCCTATCGTATCTCTTATCTTATCACCACAATATCCCTTATTGAACTGTTAGTACCTAAATACTATTGCAGAGCACAACTTAAATAGATACACGCACATGAGAGCGTACACAAACTCTTTACGTCTCACCCAGTGACCCCCATCACATACATGTACGTTAAATGCAGAGTTGTGACTATGTAACAAAAGCTTTTATCTTATCTCTAAAAGTAAATATACGATAATAGTGAAAGCTCTGATTCTTTCTTAATGAGTATATTGTACAGTTGCTGTGATACCAGCAAGTGTCATGGTACCAAAGAAAATATAAGTTGATAATAATTATTATATACTTTTTCTTTAAATATGATCCAATAAAATGGAACTGTCCGATAACTCGGAACTAACCCTCTATAACATAATAACAAAGCGTGTTTAAAAGTTGTATGATTTCCTCCATTAAGGATACAAATAACAAGGCGATAAATATATAAATAGTAAATGAATATTATTATATATCAAACTCAATATAGAAAAATTACAAGAATAGGGTTTATAAAATGAAATAGTTTAGGTATTAATTTTTTTTTTCCATTTATACTATTCGGCTCTGTACTTATTTGCAGTGAATATGAAAATTTCACTAATTTATTAAATTAGATAACTATTGTTAATGAAAAAAGAATAATTCGATAAAATACAGCTACGGTATATCATTTCATTATCTAAAGTTACAAACTCCTGTTATTAATTTTAGTTAAATAAATAGAAAATCCAACATAAAACATAATCCTTTAATATAAATAAACAAAACAATTGAAACTAATAGGTTAATTCAAAAACATTCGATTGCCACTATTATGTAAAAATTAGCTAATATTACAGCTGTTCTCAGTAACGCCATCCGTACCATATCCGGTAACTTGGTTAATTGTCTAGACTAGACTTCTGTAAATCTGACGCAAGGCCATCTGTACTGTACCATGGCCGGACCCTGCCTTAACCCTAATGAGTTTGAAAATCAGATGTCCTATTTATAAACCTACGGCATTGTGTCTTTTAAAAGTTGTTAGTATTGTATTGTGTACAAAATTCCAAGTAAAAATATTATACATATAAGGGGAAATAAATACAAAGTCATAAATAGTGAGAGAGCAGAGCTGTGATTGGGTGGAGTGTGGCCCAATCACAGCTCGCGCGCGCTAGTGTAAGTCTATGGGAAGTGATAGCAGTGGTGAGATGGGGGGGGGGGGCAGGGGATGATTTGGACTTACGTACAAACGCACTAACAACACTCAGCGAGCTTCAGGAAGCGTGCCTATTGTAAATAAATATATCCTATTATGATATATATTTACTATGAGCGTGCCTATTAATTATAACTACCTAGTTTGTTAGTTTGAGTTTAGCGTTAGACAAAGAGAGACTTTATTTAATCTTCAGAGCGTGAGAAAGAACTAAGTATTTCGACAGGGGGTCACCAATTTATAAATAGTGGTTGAATCACAATTTTATCGCATGTACAGTACAATAATAGCTTAGTTTTAATTTTTCACATGATAAATTTATTAATTATTAATTCATCCTATTATGATAAATTGAGAATGCCTAATTGAACTACCTACAGTAGTCATGCATCACTAACTTTTACCAAATAAAGATATTGTGGTCATATTCTAAGGTGTACCTAATCCAATGACCGCTGACATTTATTGATAAGCTCTGCCCATTGACCAAGATTGGTCAATGATTCTTGGTTAACCTGATTCTCAGTCAATTGGTTCACACACTATGGTCACCGAAAACTTATTTCACCATTTCTTCACAGATAGGTTTTGATTACTGTTTTTTATATTGAAGATCAAAGTAACTAGGTATATATAGAAGTAAAAGAAATGAGTAGTAGTACCTGAAAGTAAACTTTACATAGATGTTGGAAAAGTTTTATCTACGAGTGACATAACAGACTGGAGCTGTCAAAATCTACCATATTTACCATTCGTTATGGTTTCTAATTCTAGTAGAACCCACTAGTTAATTAGGTAGGTAATTATATATTTCCTAATGTTATTTGTAATATGAATTCTGATTAGTGAGTATTTCGTATGCATGAACCTGAAAAATTGTTATATTTACACAAAATGGATTCCAGTAATATTACTAATACACATTAATAAAAATCGTAACACATCGCATGTACAATTATACTCTAAATGTTTTACCTGCTATACCTACTGCATTACGCAATACTTATGCATACACATACAAAGCCTCTCTGATCAGTCTTGATTACTTGAACATTCTTATGTTTTTCTTTAATGTTTTTTTAGTATTTTTAATTTATTCTTTAGTATTTACTAAACTAATTTAGTAAATTACTTTATCGCTTTACACAGAAGATATTATAATAAGCTTGCCTGTTAATTAAATAAAACTGATATATATTCAAAAAGATTCCCACTTTCTTGAACCAAACGCAATCCTTATTTTCATTTAATCCCTGAATATTCTTAACGTTGTATTTTGTCATTTAAAGTTCCAATTCCACTTTTGAATTAACCTCACATTCATTATTTTAATTTATCATCTTTTGTACTGAAAAATATCCTATGAAAAAAAAAAAAACTTTTTAGAGAGGTTAAAGAAAGTTTGTAAAACCTATTCTTGTATTAGATAACTATGAACAATTGCATTTTTCGTTCATAATCAGTTTGTTTAGTATGTTGCCATAGCTAGTGAAAGACATGTCGTTATAGACATGTTTGACTAGTTAGTTTAAGGTGGACTTCCAATGCTACGACTGTACTACCGTCAGTTTCACATAAATAATTAAATTATCAATTATTTTATTAGAATTAATTAATTTATGTAGTAGCTATCAATTTATTTATTAATATTAATTAATTTATCAACAAAATTTTATTTATTAATAATGGATGGAGACAGTACCAAAGATACCTGAATAACTAGCAAACTTTGTCTGTTATCACGCTGTTATCATCCTAAAGCGGCCCTAGTGACGTGCCATTAGTCCGACGCCCCAATAGTCCGACCGTAACATCTTTCTGTGTTATTTTTCATTTTACTTTTTGATTAAAATAAAAAGTATGATTAAATAGGTATACTCAGTTAATAACTAATCTAAATAATAAAATAATTTTTCATTTTTTAAATTTTACATTACTTTATTTCTAATATTAGTTCTCAGTTCTGATATTCCGCCTCCTGTTGATGATCCTTTAGATAATGTACACGTTAATCATGTTAAGTCAATCTTTCTGCGTCCCGTTTCTGAATGTGAGGTTATTAAACTTGTATCTAATCTTAAAAACTCTTCATATGGATTGTATGACATCCCTACTAAAATTTTCAAAATTGTATTCTCTTGTCTGGCTCCTAGTGTTTGTCAAATTGTTAATAATTCTTTATTATCTGGTACTTTTCCTAATTGTTTGAAACATGCTGTGGTTATTCCAGTGTATAAATCGGGATCGGAGTGCGAGATAAATAACTATAGGCCTATATCCATACTACCTCTGTTTAGTAAACTTTTTGAGAGGTGTATTAGTGCCAGATTGTCGGAATACCTCTCTAAGTTCAGTATTATCAACGGAAGTCAATTTGGATTCCAGAAATCAAAAAGTACTACTGATGCTTTACTTAATTTTGTGGAGGATATATATCAGGTATTAAATGAAAAAAAACATGGTATAGGAATTTCTATCGACCTAAGGAAGGCTTTAGATACAGTTAGTCATGACATTTTACTAAGAAAGCTCTGTAGATATGGTATTCGTGGTGTAGCGTTGTCTTTGTTCAGTAGCTATTTGGATGGTCGTACTCAGAGTGTGAGGATCGGTACATCTATTTCTGGTGCTCGTATGGTGTCGTCTGGCGTACCCCAGGGAAGTGTTCTCGGGCCTCTTCTCTTCCTACTGTACATAAATGACTTGCCTGAAATATCTAATAACGCTCAATTCACTCTCTTCGCTGACGACACCACTCTTGTATGCAAGGATGCTGATTATCATTCTCTGGTTGGTAATATTAATTTTAATCTTTTCAAGTTGTACAGTTGGACATTGAACAATAGACTTTCTCTAAATGCTAATAAAACATGTGCCATTTTGTTTACTAACCGTCCCCATGCAATTGTAACTCCTTTGATACTTGCTATAAACGATGTTCCTATTAATCTTGAAAAGTGTATTGATTTTCTTGGTATGAAATTGGATAACCATTTAAATTTCTCATCTCATATTACTAGCATTTGCACTAAGCTTTCCAGAACAGCAGGCATATTCCACAGAATTTCTCCTTTCGTTCCCCAAATAAATTTGATCAATTTATATTATTCTATAGTGTATCCATATCTGCTTTATGGAGTTCTTATATGGGGAAGTGCATGTGAATCCCATATTAGTCCACTCATTATATTGCAAAAGAAAATTATCCGAACTATAACCGGCTCTGATTATTTAGCTGCATCAAGACCTTTATTCCATAAAACTAAAATATTGACTCTAAAGGATGTGTATCGGTATTATTTAGGTATTCATATGTTCAAGTTAAATACTTCTGATATGATTAATCTTCCTGACCCCTCCCACTTCACTAGATTCAGAAATAACGCTGTTCCCACTTTCCAGAGACTCACTCAATGTCAAAAGTCCATTCATTTCATAGGTCCTATTACATGGAATTCAATACCTCCTAGTATTAGAAATACTAACTCACTCTTTAGTTTTAAAAAAGCATATAAAGAGCACCTAATTAGTATGTATCTTTCATAGCCACATTTTAACCTACCTCGCTATTTTTCCTGTGTTTTAGATTAGGCTTTAGTTTAGTTAGGTCTTCTTTTTTGTAATTATTTTGTATGTGTAATTCTGATTATGTTATTTTTAGGTTGCCTGAAAAGTTTCACCTAGAAACTTCACACAGGCTTGAATTTATTGAGATTAGAAAAGTGTATATTGTATTAATAAGTCTGATTTAGTATTTGTGTTTCTGTAACAATTTTTAATGTTTGTTATTATTTTCAGTAAAGATATTATATTATATTATATTATATTAATTAGTATTAGTATTAGCAATCCCTCGTTTGATTTCATCATTTAATGTAATTTGTTGTATATGCTAATTTGTTGTACTGCACACTTCATGACTGTTTATTGACCGGTTAGGGGGATTCGGGGGGAGGCACGCTCTCCGATATAAATATATTTTATGTTAAATCAGTAATGGGGTGACGGACTACTGGGGCGTCTGACTACTAGCAGAGATGGGCGGTACTGTACTTCCCAAGTACCAAGTAAAAGTACTAAGTACCAAGTAAGTACTTCAAGTACTTGTTACTTCCCCCAAGTAAAAATTATTTTATAAAGTACATTTTTTCTCCTTTAAAATAAAATGACAGTCAAACTTACGACGATGTTGCTACAGTTGCTAGATGTTGCCAATTGGATTCAAGAGATTCTAATAGATTCGTTCTATGATATCTGTAAAATTGAATCTTATTTCCATCTAGAAATGTATTTACAGCACCGTAAACACTAACAAACAGGATAAAAACTGTTGGATTTTAGTGTTGTCAAACAATAAAACCTAGAGTTTGAAGAGCCAGAAGAGGTCCAACATGTTGGAAAATTATTTGTCAAACAGTAGAATCGAAACTAAGACAAAGTATAATTTTATGTAAAGATGATATTTTATATATTCTGAATTACGATCATGTACATGAGCTATATTGACCAATTGAAATACAATCCCTATAATTATTTTATGATACCTAGGTAGATATCGCAACCGATATTCGCCAAACGCGTATATTGAAAAGAGTCACTGTGACTGTGATGATGTACTATCAGAGAAAAGAGTCACTGTGATGATGTACTATCAGAGAAAAGAATCACTGTGATGATGTACTATCAGAGAAAAGAGTCACTGTGATGATGTACTATCTGAGAAAAGAGTCACTGTGATGATGTACTATCAGAGAAAAGAGTCACTGTGATGATGTACTATCAGAGAAAAGAGTCACTGTGATGATGTACTATCAGAGAAAAGAGTCACTGTGATGATGTACTGTCAGAGAAAAGAGTCACTGTGATGATGTACTATCACAGAAAAGAGTTACTGTGATGATGTACTGTCAGAGAAAAGAGTCACTGTGATGATGTACTATCACAGAAAAGAGTCACTGTGATGATGTACTATCAGAGAAAAGAGTCACTGTGATGATGTACTATCAGAGAAAAGAGACACTGTGATGATGTACTGTCAGAGAAAAGAGTCACTGTGATGATGTTCTGTCAGAGAAAAGAGCCACTGCGATGATGTACTATTAGAGAAAAGAGTCACTGTGATGAGGTACTATCACAGTTACCAGTATAAATCATTATTTTTCATTTTTTAAATTGTATAGTAAATGTACTTGGTACATCTAAGTACTTTAAAAAGTATTTGGTACTTGTACTTTGAAAGTACTTTTTAATTTGAGTACTTGAGCAACTACTTCAAGTACATTGATTTACGAGTACTTGTACTTAGTACTTAAGTACTTTCGATGTACTTTTCTCCCATCTCTGACTACTGGGGCGTCTGACTTCTGGGGCGTCTGACTACTGGGGCGTCTGACTAGTGGGACGTCTGACTACTGGGGCGTCGGACTACTGAATAACCAGTGGCTTTTAGCTGTAACAGCTAGATTCGCTGTCCTAGATTCTCTTTGGCCTTACGGCTTTAGACGCTCCATTGGAAAGTGGTACATGGGATGTATCGGATAGCAGTCCAAAAGGAGAACAGAGTGGTTGTAGCAGCTTCATCCGCCACATTGGAATTCGACCACTATAGAGCATCACCTCAGATGCCAGAGGGACGAACCTCTGGCACAGTAGAAAACTCTACTAAATCAGACTGAATATCTATTAGAGATTCACGTGAGAATAAGATTTGGTTTTTGTCTTTTTGAATTTCGAATTCTTTATGGTTGAGTATTTGTCTCCAATCAAAATAAAATATCAGATTATTTACTTTATTTATTATACATAAAGCAACGTAAATTTACATTAGTTCCAGGGTCAGGGCCTTCCTGAACTATACAAAAATTTATACTTGCAGTAAAGGGAATAGAAAATATAAACAAAATAAGTCACGTGAATTCTGGCAGCCAACAAAATTTCTTTAAATTTAATTTTTTTGTATCAATTTCTATAAAATTCTGTTAAAATTCTATTCGCTTAAAATTTTATCAAATTAAATTTTATTAAAATTCTTGATCCTAATTTCTGCTTCATTAATAATTTATACTGTTTTTAATACTCTAAATAAATAAATATTTTCAAATCTTTCATGCTAATATTTTATATCGACAGTTTCTGGTGCCGTATGAGTAAGTCTTTCGTAGTCACTATTTAGTGTTTGCTCCATTGATGGTAGAATGGCGAGAAGTGTTGCGAACAACATCAGCTGTTTGAAACTTCGAAACAAAGGCTACGATTTAGAGTTAACTCGCTGCGTGTTTTAATTTGGCTTGCATATTCATAAATAGTATGAAAAAAACTAGGTAGCTCATATGTTGCATTATGAATTAAAAAAAATTATCCTTGAAATTTTTCAAAAGTAAAGAAAGCCTTTTAGTTAAGTACATAAATTGGAGCAAGTAAAGATAACGGACAAGAGACCGTTATCTTTAATAGGTTAATTTCTGGTCCGTTAACTTTACTTGTTTAATTATTAAATATTTGACCAATAATTGAAATAGGAATATAATCTTGGAATCATAGATACCACATTAAAGGATTTAAACAGAAGCTTATCCATTTTTATACAACTCGTTCTTCACAACTTAAAAATGGATCACGTTTGTTCATAAATTCTTTCAATTAATAAAATATGCAAAATTAATATATAATCATTAATATTATCTTTTATTAGGTTTGTATATTTATAAAATACTAAAGCAAATATTTATTAAAACTAAAATAAAGTTTACTGGTCCGTTATCTTTACTA
Organism: Caprella mutica; assembly: GCA_947561585.1. Taxonomy (NCBI): domain Eukaryota; kingdom Metazoa; phylum Arthropoda; class Malacostraca; order Amphipoda; family Caprellidae; genus Caprella; species Caprella mutica. The sequence goes on from CANNZV010004794.1 coordinate 11,859, forward strand.
GCTTAATTTCTGGTCCGTTATCTTTACCTGTTCAGTTTCTGGTCCGTTTTCTATACTTGCTCCCATAAATTATTATATACTAATAGAATATATAAATGCAAAAATTTATCAACTTTTTGTATGGAACCCAGAACCTTCAAACATAAACAAAAATAAAATTATGCTCATAAAATACAGCGAATTGTTTCATTTAGTACATTATGTATCTCTTCATTTATTTGTCATGTCATATTTTTAAACTCTTAACTGATTTGCTAATTGATCTGCTAATTTCTAGTTAGAGATTATTATACACTTTTGAAATGGTAAATATTAATCGAAAGTCTAAAAACCCTGATCTAACTAGTTATTTAATTAAATACAAATATAAAATGAAGGTATACACGGGGATTGTACCTTCAATCTACACATAGATTGAATGAAACTACCTACCATTTTCTACTATTTAATTGACACTTTTTTGTTCTCCCTCATCCTCTGTATGCCTTCTACCCACACACCTCCTCCTCCTCTCTTATTGAAGCACTGCTTCCGGTGAATGGACTTGAACTGATATACCTACTGTATATAAAAATACATAATATACATAGTAACATACCTACTTTAGGTATCTAAAGGTACGTTTCGCATGCAGTGATTGTTGCGACCTTGGTTAAGCGATCATTCCCTAGCGAATATCACTGAGCACTAGTTCAACGTAACAATCGATTCATAGAAAAACGTATTAATAGAACAAATACGTATTTTTTTCCTACAAATGCTATGATTTGAAAAAGTTAATTCTGAGAGTTTTGTATTGACATACAGATATCAATTTTGGTAAACTTCTAGTTAAGGTTGGCACTGACGTTAACTAGGAACCTAGTTTTGGTATTTTGTCATGTGGGCTTTTGCCACCCTTTCGGTCAATATCGAACCCGCATATAAGGAAGAGGGTTCATTACTTCATTTTCTATCGATTATAGAATGTTAAATTTTTAGGGTCAAATTTGACAAATTATTATTGAAAATAGAAAACAGATGAATATCAATAATGGCTATGAAAATATACTAAATTGAAATTCATATATAAAATAGGCTAGTCGTACAAAATGAGCAATCTCCAAATGTAATGTTAATATATGTAGGTATATTAGATTTAGAAATAAAACTAATATGTGAACCAAAGGATTCTCAACTCAAATAAATGACTTATCACCAAATAACTGTTGCTAAGAGGTAAAAAATCCGTTCTGCGTCAAGAGCATTAGCTTAGGTATAAGCAACCCTAGCTGCTTCGCATCAGATGTAAGTAGTAGATACAGGCGTTATGTTCCTGGGAAGTCTATACGGATGGACAGTGTACACTGTACAGTCTATAAGTATGGACATTTTAAACTTTATACGTATGGATATGGGGGTAAGGGACCGGAGTATGAGTTACACTCACACGCAGCACTCAGTGAGCAGTTATGTAGCATATAAGCGAGCAGTTAGGTAGATAGTAGTAGTTTTGTAGGTTTGCCTATTATAACTACCTAGTTTGTTAGTTTAAATTTAGCGTTATACAAAGAGAAACTGTAATTAATCTTCAGAGACCGAGGAGGAACTGACTATTTCGACCAGAGGTTCACCAATTGATAGTGGTGGTTAAACCAAATTTTATTGCTCTGTTCTTAGATAGCTGTATATCTATTTCAATTGGTTAATAATTAAGATTCGAGGATGACTTTATTTTAATTCAAATGACTAATTATTCAAATTTCTGCTATTTGACGTCCTTTAGAGTTTAGATAATCCTTGAATGGTGTATTCTCTCAATTCAATGCCTAGGGGAGAACCGGGAGCATTCGGACAGTTTTAGGGGAAAACTGATTAATTCGTAAACTAATTCGAATTTAACTATTTAAAGATTTCTGTATGTAGATAAATCATTTTACTTCAATAAACCTCAATTCGAAAGTTATAAGACAAAATGTATGAGGGATTCAAGTGTCCGAATGCTCCTTCCTAGAGGGAGACTTCGAACAAGCTGTGATGATGATTCGGACACCATAAAAAAGGTTAAAACATTGGAAATTTGGGTAATTAAGCGACAGCATTGCATTCGGTTTTTCTAATTTAATTGAAATAAACAAAAATGACTTGTTATTCACAGTAATAATTCATCGTATTTGAAATTTTATCATAATTGTAATGATTGAACACTTTCTCCAACAAAATATAAATAGCTAATGAGTAATCACTGTGAAATTATCCTTATATTTAATAACTTTATATCAAAAGCAAATGGTATAACTTTTTCCTTTTACTTTGACTAAAACTGTTTCCTTTTTCTTGGTATTACGCCAAAGATAGTAAATTATATCTGAAATATTTCATCGAATGTTATAGTTCATAAGTAAAGATCTTGCTACACCTCCATTTTCAGCAGCTTTTCTGACAGATAAACCTTTTTGGAATTCATCAAACAAATTTCAAATGCCTTCTTTATTACGGCCTCCATCAGTTTTCCTTTTATAAAAAATAATTAACTTCAAGTTCTGAATGTCCTTTTTTAATAAGAATTACTTCACTAAATCGTAATGGTGGACTGAATCGGATACAGAGGAAAGGTTCAGACACCGTCTGAAGTTCCGAATCAACCTCAACAGAAATGTCCGATCCATCCCAAATGACACTTCAAAATTTAACACATCACAATTTTTTAATTTCATTCGTATTATTTTTTTAACACACCAAACATAACATAAAATATTGATTTAATTCATACCTTTTGAGATTGAGAATCAGTTTCGTATTCATATAGACCACATACGATCCAATTGAATCACGAAAAATTACATCAATATTAAAGATAACAGTAATTACTCCTCGGGGGCGAAATACTTCATCTCGACACAGGATCTTTCAAATAGGTGACGGTTAACACGTCACACACAAGCAGAGTTCCAACAATTATGAACATGTTTAAACGAGTTGTCCGAACTATCCCTTTGTCCGAATGCTCCCGGTTCTCCCCTATAGATACTAGGGTGCATCGTTTTTCCATTTTTTCTCAAAATGATTAGTACTATAGTGCGGGAAACTTGTGGACAACCCTAACAATGAACTATGAAAAATATTAGCTTCATCAATTAATATCTTGAGGTACCGCCGAACATTTGAAAATTTCAAAAATTTCGAAAAATGATATATTTTCCTAAATATATATATTGTAATTATTTTTTTAAACTAATTTTAGAAGATGCACTAGTTCTTATTATAGTAAATAAGATCTGGCAATATCAAATATCACAACAAAAACTCATTGTACGAATATCTTCAGGTGCCACCGAGTACTTGAAAAATTGGAAATTATCTATAAGATCACTATTTATTGAATATTTAAAATAAAGTGGTTCGTTTATTAAATTTCAATTTTAAAATCATGCCCATTTTCTTAATATTTATCATATTATTCATATATCACTACCGAACCTATAACTCTCTGTTCAATTATTATCAAGCTCTGGTCAATTACTTTCATTCAAAAGAAAGTAGAATCCAAAATAGTTAGTAGCAGGATGTATAACAAATTCGACGGACCTTCATTTTGAGTATTGATCTTTTAACCGTTTAACGTGACCTTTTGACCCCTGGTGACCTTATCAGTAAGCTGATAATATAAGTGATGGATTCATGTAATAGTACTTTTTATACCCTTTCCAATAGTACAAAAATTATATATAATAACTTCTCTTTTTTATGCTAAAAGCTTCTTTGCATTTACTCCACCCCTAACTTTTTCGTCCAAGGAAATCCAAGATGGCGGACAAAGAAATGGATAAATAACTTACATGGGACACATTTTTGAATGGAAACTAAGTAAATTCTATCCCCGCAGATACATCAGGGATTGCAAAAATGAAAGTTGAAAAAGTATATCATGTATAGTGCACGGGAACGTTATCTACCTCTTCAACTCGTATTAAAGAGGGTTGAGGAAAAAAATTCACCCCCTCAGGCACCTCGCGGGGGGTGTAGGGATGGTGTGCCTAGCTTGCGTCCTTCCTATCACTCAGAGTACAGTCTAGTACAGGAATACACTGGCAACACTGCCTACTAGTTGTGTCATAACCATATATATAGAGTTATGATAAACTACACTAGAGAGAGAGGTAGTGTTGCAGCTTATTTTGTTTCATTTATATATCATTACTCCATTGAAATGATGCCAGATTGCCAGTTAAGTGACCCCAAAATGAGGAATTAACCGTCCTGCAAGACGCGATATCATCTTGGCCACTGGCTCACCACTTGGTCACAACACACAGTGCAATAATAGTTTAGATTTAATTTGCATTTGATTAATTTATTGAATATTAATTATTCAATTATCCTATTAATGAGAAATTGAGAATGCCCAATTGAGCTTAGTGATCATACATCACTACACACTGACCAAATATAAAGGTAAAGGTGTTCTTCAGTTTCCACTGAGATGCCGAAGCTATTCTTCCACTTCAGTTGTTTTATTAAATATTGGCAATTACTCTAAAAAAAATGTGTGTAGGTATCATAGTTAACTATTGTTTTTTTATAATTTAGCAGCCTTATCGCATGCATATTCCTAGCTCTAATGGTTCCTGCAAAAAAAGATGATTTGAACATTTTTGACCGTGTTGATTTATATTTCATTTATATAAAAATAAAAATCATCTAACTAATGTTAAATAACGAGTACACTATGCTATTAAATAAAACAATGCAAATCTTTCTATTTCATTTTCTATTTATTATATTTATTTAAATTATCAGTATTTAACAAAATAACAGAAGGGAAGAATAGCTTTGACGATATCATTCGCAGCTTGCGTGCACCTTTACCTATGAAACTATTGAGGTTGTATTCTAAAGTCACTGACCGCTGTGCCATAGTAAATCAATATAGAAGTATGCTAAGTTTCGAATTCATTGACGCTGAACTTGATCCATTCTTCAGAAACGATGTAAACAAATGGCGTCACACAGAGTAGGTACTCTCAAATATTATAAGTATTATTAGATGAATACTATTAGTGAATAGAGTGTAAAACGTGATAAAAACCATTTCATGTAAGTTAATTTCCATGAAAGTGCACATTTATATTTAAATGAATAATAGCATATTTTTTTTATTTAAAAACAAATGGAATATATTTTGTAATAACGTAACTCATAGTATTTTTGGATGTTCCAATATTGCACTTGGTATACTTCTCTATTTATTTACCATGCGCTGTCCCTTTTTGATATATGTGAAACTCCTGAGTTATGAAGTATAGGTTACTTAACATAACTAATTTAGCCTTCACTGCTTTATAAATTACAAGGATAATATATATGAAGAGAATAGTAAACTAATCGAAGAACAGTATATTTGTAATGACCTTGATACTTTGGTAGTCAATTCTCTCCCTCAATGAAGTATTTTTTTTTGTTTATTGTTACACTAGTGTCGATGTTCAAATTTTTACCTCTGGCTCTTTTTATCTAGATCAGTTTTTTTTATATCTTTCATATACGTTTGTCTATAGAACACTATAACACTGTGGTAAGAATTTGTGTAATCATTTTCAATAAATTAGGTAGTCATTGTCATTATCCTGTGACTTTATGAGTTACTTATATTATTACTAAAGCAGGATGTATTTTTTTGTTTTTTTGAAAAATAAAAATAAATTATTTACCATTTTCAATTCCTTCTAATGTAAATGGTAAATCTACTACCAATATATCTACTTTTGTGCGCACCTCAATAAAATCTATCACCTCATTTTAATTACTCAGTATCCCATGCAATTTAAAAAACGGATTGAAAATGTTAAAGGCACTGAAATTCCATCTTTCGGCACTGAAAAACACAATATATGTGTTTTTAAGCACTAAAAATTCAATATGTCTCTAATTATTCAATATTTTAGAGTACCTATATTGTCAGTTAAAGATAATTAATTGGTTTCAGGTGAATATGATTTTCTATAGTCAATATTTGCACTTCACTCAATTGTATGTACTTGACTTAATGTAAGAATAAATATGCATAACTGCATTAATTTTGCTCTTAGTAATTTTATTTAAATTGAAAAATAAACTTTAGTAAAATAATCAAAAATATATATAAATATTTCTAGGAACAGTTAAAATTAATGTTTGTCGTTGATTTTATATGGTAAATAGTAACAGCCGTTAGATTGTTAAATATTTAATAATCAATTTTCTATACCATTTTCAATATATTGGAACTTTCTAATAGAATTGCTTTGCCCAAAATTATACCTCATATAAAACTATAGACCGATTAAATTTAGTTTCTCCTGAAAAGGTTGCAGTACAGAATACTTTATTTTTCTACGTCGCTCGATGACGCACCTAGCTATGACGGTGCTCGATGACGTCACGTGCAGGGTCTGTGGACGGTACCTAGACCTAGATAAATAGATCAAGTTTACCGTCAATGAATATGAAACTTAGCATACTTCTCTATTTATTTACTATATGGTTTTCAGAGAGAAATTTATACCGATTATGTTGCTAATTTTAGATTTACTTGTTTATCGATTCGACATCTAAATAAAAAACGATATTTGTGATATCATTTTAACTTCTTTCTGGTATCGAAGCGAATAAAATAAAGGAGTAAATTTAGATACCCGCTATCCCAGCTTTGAATTCCACCTAAGAAATAGAATCAATAGACTTGTGTTTACTGTGATTATGTGGTGCATCTGTAAATGGTGAGTTCATATACTTTAACACACTCTTTATGAATTTGTATACACAGAAGAGGATTAGTTGAATCAAATTTTTTGATTTCTTTGACTTGCATGAATGGTTTTATTTTGCCCCTACCTACGTGGTGAGTAGCAGGTACTACTTAAAAGTAGTTAAATTGACGTTGGTTAAAACAAAACAGTCGTTTTGACTCATTTCTAAACTTAAAAAAGTAGCGCCAACTCTCATGATTAGTTAATTTATACAACAGATACATTGGATTAACAGTCTTTGTGAGTTACTACAATAAACTCTTGTCATAGTTGTTCAAGTTACGTTGAAATTCTCAAAAAAGTAACTTTTAACTCTCATAGTAAGTTGATTCAATCCATAAAATGAATTGAGTTAACTAATGTTTGATGACATACCACGTCATAGTTGTTTTAACTCGCATGAAAACATGAATATAGTCAATCCAACTCACGTAATAAATTGATGACCCATTAGATATAACTATATGGGTTGTACTTTTTTCTCTCTATGTATCTAGTTTAATCAGCCCCCATAAATAGTTTCCTTATCTTTATTTTTCTGTCTGCTGTCTGTCTCATAGAGTTGTGATAAACTATACACTAGAAAGATGTAGTGTTGCAGCGATTGCAGGACGCTGAAAACTTTATTTTGTTTCAGTTATATCAGTATACTCCATTGAAATGACGCCATATTCCAGTTAATTGACCCCAAAATAAGGAATTTAACGTCCTGCAAGACGCGATATTATTTTGGCCACTTGCTCTGTCTGGTTTGTCACGCTTTGAGTAATATTCAGAAATTAGGCTAAATATGTTTAACAGGTGGTAGCATGAGTACCAAATCTTATATGAGTGCAATAATGATTATTACTATAACTGAATAAGGAATTATTTAAAATCCACAGTGAAAGTTTATAAAGATGTTAAAGAACTATTTGCAGCCTCTGTCATAAAATATATATACTCTGTAACTCTAAGTCTAATTGTCTATGATATAATTATAATAATTTCATTTAAATCTGAGGGCACGAACCAAAGTGTTGAAAGTTAAATTACACAAATATTGATAGTGATACACGTTATTCTTAACGGGTAAATACACTAATAAATTAATGAAATACTTACCATGAAAGTACTTCAACCAAAAGTGTAATTATTTAATTCATCACTTAAAAATTTATTTTTATAGACCATTTTATATTTCAAACCTTTTTTCAAATTTTAGTTAGTTAATTAGGAACTCAAACATTCTCTTACTTTTTTTAATTTATCACTTCTATCTTTCAATTGTTGAATACATTGTGTGGGATAATGGAACAAAAGTATATATTTGGCTTGTATTTAAATAGAACAACCTTTGACATATTAGAAGAAAAATTAAAACTAAAACCAAAACTCTTGTTCTATACCTATATGTATTTCTTTTTTAACTGTATGTTCATTCAAAGAAACGTGTGATCGGTAAAGATTTCTTAAGAATTTACTAATTTCACATTTTCAAAAATAAATTTTAAAAATCGTAATGGTCGTAGATATTATAAAATAGATCTGGGCACAAGACAACCAATTTGTAAAATCTGAATAAAATAGGAAATTATAAAACAGTGATTTTTGAAAGTAATATCATACGGAGACTCTTTTCTCTGATAGAACCTGCAATTCAATTTTAAACTTAATTTTTCTAGTGTAGTCTACTTCATCTATTGAGTATTAGAGATTGGAAAATTCTCCACAATATTGAACACCAATTCGTGTTCAATGTTTGATGGAATTCCATAATCCGCAGCCAACATTTTGTCCAACAGGTTTGAGGAGTCAACATTTTGGACATGGTTCGAATCACGGGGAAGAATGTCTTCAAACTCCTTCAGATTCAAACTTTCCTTTGAGAGGATTTTTTTCTCTGGAAGAAAAGAATGTTTGTTTTAGAAGTTAATTTAAGAATTAATGAATGTGGATTTTAGTGTGAGAGTTACGTATAACACTTACCAACAGGATTGACAAGAGTATCTTCTTGAACAGTTACATCGGGTTTCTGAAAAAAAAATCACAATATTAAGAATATATAATAGAAGGAAAGGTAAATTTAATGATTTCCATAATTGTTTCATAAAATATTTAAAGATGTTAGGATGTTTTCTTAATCATCAACACTACCTATTTCATTCTCTAAACTCTTCGATCTTACACATTTTCAAGATCCTAAAAACGTGTGGCTCATTAACGCATGTACAGTTTTATGGAATTTTTTTTAATTTTGATTTAATTTAAACAACTATATTTTTACATTAAAATAAAAATGTTTGATATCTCGATTAGTAAAAATTGAAATACTGTTTTGTTCAAGTTTTCTTTGAGTGAACAACTCAAGCTTAATTACCAATATATTAGCAAGTTATTATATAAACCTTTATTTATCATATTTTGATGAAATGGACCAATTAAATGCATAAATAATTTATTGATCCTGCTTCATACTTTTCACGTGCCTTGACACTCTCGAGAGTGTCGCGCCTTTTGAATGATCCTTCCAATGACAGGATAATTGAGAGTGTGCAAGGCTAGTAAAGGATATGAAGCAGGACCAATCGTGATGAAGAAGATAATTAATTATTAATGTATTTAACTGGTCCATTTCATCAAAATATGATAATTAAAGGTAGGTATATATAATAACTTGGTAATAAATTGGTAATTAAGCTGCAGTGAATTACTTAAAGAAAACTTGAACAAAACTGGTATTTTAATTTTACTGAGATATCAAACATTCTACCAAAAGTTTAGAATTAACCTAATTTGTTTCCCCTTTTTTGTAATGTAAAAGTATCGTCTTCTTAATAAATAGAAAATTAAGAAAAGTTTTGTTAAAAGCAAAATGATAAAAAACATTAGCCTCATTGATTCAATAAAAAAATTGCTAGGAGAGTATATTTAAATCGTAGTATCGTTCATCGAAGGGCAAGAAGGAATGAAAACTCACATCAGAATTGTCCGAGGCACATATTCCGTTTAGATAATCATCAGGAACTATGCCTCTCTCAACTAGTTCGTCATCTGCAACCTCTCTCTCTTCCTGAATAGAATTATCATGAAAATTTAATTAATTATCAAAATATCTCACTTTTGTAAAAGTTCATTATTTCACATGAGTAAATCCTTCAACTGGAAGTAAAGTGTAAAAATGTTATGTCTAAGCAATGTCGTTTTGTGTTTTTGTTGTAAAAATTAATCATACTATTTAAATCACACTCACAAAACTAAAAAAATTGTACATCACAACCTTATTACAAGATTAAAAAATTTAACAAGAGTAACGAATTAAGAAAATAGCCAGTTTCATGAAACTCGCAGATTATCTAAAACCAAATGAAAATTGAATGAAGGTAAAGAATACCTACCAATTTGATGAGTGTTATTGGGGAAAAGAGCTATGACGTTGAACCAAAGTATTCGATCATTTTAAATGTTATATAACATTTTAAAAAAGTGGCCACTATGGAAGTCAAAAATGGTTCTCGGGTCATAGCTATACTGGGCCATAGTGGTTGTTCATCGGGTCACCACCTCTTAATCCACTATGGCCCAATCCATAGCTTTCTCTCCGGGACAGAGTAGTTCAGAAAATTAGTCACAAAAATAAAGAGCGTGCAAGGATCCTAGTCTTATTCAAAGCTGCACAGGTGATTGTAATAAACTTATGTTAGAGATGATGTTAATTATTTGAGGGATGGTAGGATGAAATAATGAATGAATGAATGATTGGCACATATTTTATCAAAAATGATATATTAAGATGAAGTACAGATCCTATCATATGTAACTGAAAAAATATTCTCGACTTAAACCTAAAACAATGATAAATAAATTATAATTACTTTGAACGAGGCATAAAATTTAAATTATTAAAAAAATCTATTCATCTTTAAACTTGGAGAGTTTATTTTTAATAGATTGTAATATATATACATATAATCATGAGTTAGATTGTTTGAGTCATATTTGTTGAGTACAATAGATCGCATTTTGAATAAATTAGTAATCCAGTAACAAATTTATAAAAGATTTTAGGTGAATGAATGAGAAGAAAGATGATAATTTGTTAGGGAGAAAAGCGGCACACTTTATTTAATCATAAGAATCAAAAAAGTAAATATCACTTATAAAAATAAGTAGCGTCAGGGATCAACTTTGTAATGTTTTTTTTTCAATTACAATTAATAGTAGAACAGTTAATATTGGGGTTATTATAATATACTAGAAGGAATATATTTTGATATTAAACATAATGAAGCACAATTTCAATGTTTTCGATATTGTACTAACTTATAAAATGGTATCTATTTAAATTTTTGATCGATATTATAATATAATAAGCATTAAGCATTATCTTCCTAGATTGCATAGAGTAAAGATGAAGATTTTGAAACACTATTTGTATTTGTATTCCATTCAATCCTGACCTTTTTCGCCTTGTCATCTCCTTTCCTTTTACGGGATTTTGAAGATGATTTCTGGAAATTAAGAACAGTTTGACGTTAATATATATAGTGTACTACAGAATATCTCTAGTTTGATGTACTTAGAGTAGGACTTCAAAATTGGTCAACACCTAAAGTTTAAAAAAGAGAAATATAGAATATTATATACCCAGATTGAGTAAGATGAGAAAAGCTGTCAAATATTTTCAAATGTGACAAAATCTATACATTAATGCATCGAGATGTCAGTTAATACTACTTTTTCAGTTGTAACTGTTCTTAATAGTTGAACTATACTCACCTCGGGTGGCATTGTGAACTTGGTTTCCAAACTTTAGCATTAAACAGTAACTGTAAAGTACCTGGTGGAATATATAAATAAAGGTATAATTATTATTTCCCGAAGCTCACAATCAGAGTAACAATTTGCATTATATGGTAAATTGGATCTGCACGTACTATATTGAATAAGTTTTAACTTTCACTGTCTAACTTCGATTCTTTTCACTCTCAAAATTGTTTTGTTAAACGGAAAGAAGTGCTGTCGAAGCCTTCACAAGGATTAGTGAAAATTCTGGTGTCTTCCATTTCGTTCCGTCAGCAATCATTGCACCGCCTGCATTGAAACAGATGGACGACATGTAAAATAATTTTTCAAACTTCTATCTAAATTTCAAAATATGTTCTTGTGGTGATGATGTTACTTTGTTCCTTATATGCATAAGAGTAAAAATGGTAGCTACTCTAACTTCTGCATGAATTTTATTTTCCCTTGGTTCTTTCCAAAGCATTAATTCAAATTTAAAATATTAGTAACTCACTTTAATCAATTATTATGAACCAAAGCTCAATTAGGTAATAAGATTTTTTAATTGCAACGGTCCAACTTCTAGTTAAATGAGGGGTGGGGTGCGTCTAATTTTCATATCAAATATTTTATCATATTATGATAAATAAACATTGATTAATGACTTGTATGAAATATTTCGTCCCAAACACTGTATTTTCAGAGAAAATAGGGTTTTTATTAGTCAACATAAGTTTATGCGATCATCTCATAGATGGCGTTGTTCGCATTATTTCCAGAACGTTTGTGGAATACAACAAAACGGCGTCTATGACTCGTGCAAAGCTTGTGCTATTTGTCACTAGATGGCGCTTTTTCAAAAGAAATTAAATTTTATTTTCTTAAATTAGTATTATTCAGATGAACAGAGTATATATAATCATACATAATTAAATACGCAGATTCCATTAAAACACATATTAACAAATATTTGATGTTACCACAATAATAAATAAAGTGTACCTACAATAAAGTACCGATTATAAAACACGTTACTGAAAGCTGAAGGTCATTCCCTTTCATGATGAAATAGCGTGAATAACGATAAATAACGACAACAATATGGAAACAAGACTTTATATTCCCAATCAATGCATTGATAATATTCTATCCATAATAATAAAGCTGTAGCAATTATAAGAGGCTAAGTCAAAATAACCTGAGTACCAACTTTTAAAGGGAGAGTGCGTGTAAATAAAATAATAGAATTATTTAAATGTAAATGTAATCATATCAAGAAGTGACAACATCAAGTGACAAATAGATCAGTTTTTCGCTGAGTCATTGCCGCACCGATTTATATGTTTTAATAAACCTGTGACTAAATAGTAATATTTTTAATTGTGAAGATGTTTCATCAGTAAGTACAATGTACATATATTTCATTTTCGATTAACCTTAAAATAATTATAAAAAAATTAGACCCAAATTACCTTAAAAATAATCACCATCAAATTCTCTATGATAACCACGTAATAGCTTATTTTGAGATAAGAAATTGTTATCAGAGGATAATTTCGTGAAGGTGTAACACGATGGGTGATCAAAAATTCAAACTACGTTACCTACCTACCATCTTTGGTAAAAAATATATCTGATAGAGAGATTACTGTACAACTTGAAAATAGTAAAATATTTATCACGCCGTAGTCTATCTTACAATTAAGAGTAAACAAACACACACCACTTCTTCATTAACACCAACACCAACAAACCCGACCGACACTTGTGACACTTCACACGATACTATCAGTCTATCATGTTCTAAAATTCTAATTGCAGATAGGGACAATTGAGGGGTTTTGTGTACGTGACGTCTTCACATCAACACTCTATAAAATCAAATTTAAGATCATTAAAGCGTTTAAAATTATAAAAACTATTTCTTTAATGCCATTCTGTGACACATTATAGTTCCATTCAATTATTTCAAATTTCTAAACCCCAAATTTTATATTTAAGAGTGTTGCCTTGATGACGTCACTTTCACAAAACACTCAATCGTCAGTACTATGTATTTTATGTACCCTGTCTTGTAGGAGGTGGAGCTTCGAAATGGGGTGAGGGAGGAGCTAGAAGTAGGAGGAGTTTAGGTAGATGAAACCATGAGAGGGAAGAGACTGTTAACCGTAGTAGATAAATAGAGAGCTAAGTTTAGAATTCAATGACGGTAAACTTGATCCGTTCTTCAGAAACGATGTAAACAAATGGCGTCGCATAGAGTAGGTACTCTCAAATATTATAAGTGTTATTAGGTGAATATTATAAGTGAATAGAGTGTAAAACGCGATAAAAAAAAAACAATTTAATGCGAGTTAATTTCCATGAAAATGCACAATAAACTGAATAGTAGCACATTTTTTATTAAAAACAAATGGGAAATATTTTGTGTGACGTCACTCATAATATTTTCGGATGTTCCAATATTGTACTTGATATACTTGTCAATTTATTTACTATATGCTGACAACAGACATACAGGTTTCTACAAACAGACAAACAGGTTTCTACAAACAGACAAACAGGTTTTATATACTATCCATTACCTTAAAACTCATTTATAAGCATTCGAATTGTTCGAATTGTTTGCGGATCGCATTTATTTCGGCACCTTGAGAATGTTGTTGAAATTTGGCATTTGATAGGTTTTTATTGTTTTAAAGCATCATTTAAAACTCATACATTTGGTTGAATTTTAATTAGCGAACCGTTCTATGACGAGTAGAATGATAGTAGTGTCCTTTTAAAGAAGGATATTATTATCATAAAAAATATAATTATGTATATATATAGTTATTTAATTACAACAATCAATAAATTAAAAGGTAAAAATGCATTATTATACCAATTATAAATCATTTATATCACTGAACTTTAACTTTAGAATAAAAAAAAAATGAGAAGATATACCTTATCATTATTAAAATTTATTTTACATTAAAATATTTATTAACAAAAAAACATTCCAATGTTTTGACTAATTACAGTCATATTCAGGATCTGAAATATAAAATATTTTACTTTTTCGCTTGTTAATTTACTTATATACATTAATAATTTACAATCAACTAAATACTTATCCTAAAAAATATAAATAAACTATATGCAGATAAAATTGATTTGTACATATATGATGAAATTAAAACAAGAAATGAAAGATTGAAGAGCAGGTATTTAAAACAGTCTATGTTCCTAGTGAAATGAATAAACGTTAAAAATATAAGTCCTATAGCCTAAGAAAGATTGAACATAAAATATAATGTAGTATGTATTTTCTATGCATTAAAAAAATATGATTACATATTAAAAATAACAGAAAACAAAAATTGTAGTAGAAAGATAATAACTATTTTGTCTATTGATTATTGAAAGTGGAAAAGCAGTTTGCATGGAATTTAAATTAGGTTTTAATGTATGAATATATAATGATTCTAATATGCGTAATTCCATTGATTTATTGCAATGGTTGATGATGGTAAACTGGTTTAGTGAGATGGGAGAGACACACACAGGTTGCTGAATCTATTGCCTGTGCGATGACTGCGTCTCATACAGACGAGATACCTACCTAATATATATAATATTTTATTTCCTTAAATAATTATATACAATTTACGTATGCAAAGCCTTAGTATGGAAATACTTCAAAAAAATATCGTTATATAAACTACATCCTACTAAACTTATATGAATATAAAGTGAAATAGGCAATTAATATACGTTTTTTTCTACTTTAGATGCATTGTGACAATATCATACAAGATATGTCTCGTCTATATTGTTTGTTTTGTATCACAGATACTTAAAAAGAAAAATTACCATATTAAAATAAAAATACCAATGCATTATCAGATCACATTAACCTCACAGATCGCATACCAAACTAGCACCCATTATTTGGACCATACAGCACCATTCTGCAACTCGTTCTTCACTTTGGTGGATACAAGACGGCGCTCCCTTCACCATATTGAACAAATACAGCTCTAGAATTTCTCAATGAAAAGTTTCGAGGTCGATTATTTAGCAGAAAAACGGAAAATTCCTGGTCAGCACACAGTCAAGATCTCAACCCTTTGGATTTTCACTTCTTGGCTGCTGCACAAACTCGAGTTTATATATTATATGAAAAAGAAGATTCCATTGAGTCTCTTTTACAATGTGTTCAAAGTTTCGCTGAAAGGTAATAACCAAGAGACCCCAAGATATTTTGAAAAATTGTTTTGAAGTTTGCTTCATTCTGTCTTCAGGTTGGAGGAGGTCATTTTCAACTACTTTTGTAAGGCCTCAGAAGATGTGCCTCATATGATATAGTACAATAAATGTTTAATAATATTACTTTCTTTTCCATCAAAGTGGTGTATCTGTGATGACGATTGATGCATTAGAAGTGCTTCTAATTCGCAATTTTAAAATGTCGTTTTTGATGGAACACAGTGTGTCAGTGTATGTATTTTATGGGTCCATATGCTGTATTTCAAGTCTAATATACTGATAAGCAATATCTTAATCATAATATTCAATCATTGGCTGCAGCAAAATCATTAAAAACAATATTATTCATTATACACTGTGTTCTATCAGATAACGTAATTAAAATAAGTCAAATACCATTATAGATGCATCACTTTGGAGGTAAATAAAGGATTTTTATTATTTCAGAACGTTCTTTTATACTTTCTCGAGTCTTCTTGTTATATATTTGAGCGAAGTTTTGAATACATTGTATGAGAGACTCATTGGAATCTGTTGTTTCTTCATATATAAACTCGAGTTTGTGCAGCAGCCCAGATGTAACAGACCAAAGGGCTGAGATCTACACTGTGTGCTGACCAAGAATTCTATTTCCGTACTTCTGCTAATCACTCGACCTCGAAACTTTTCCTTGAAAATTCTAGAGCTGCATTTGTGCAATGTCTTGCAATCTACCAAAGTGAAGAAGTTGAAGCCTGGCCCAAATAATGTGCTGTAGCAATTAGAGTTTTGAAAACCATTAAAGTGATGACAAGTTGCCATATTCGTTAAGGAATGCATGAACAATTTGAACCATTCAATTGATAATTGCAACGAAGATCATTACCTTAGCATCATACCTATCATTTGTTTTGCAGATATTTCGAGGGTTTTCATTCGTACTTTTTCGATGTGTTTTTGATGGAGGCGAATGAACTTCTCGTCTGTCCAAACGATTCAATTGGCAATGTTGGATAGTTGCTGCAGAATCCACTGACAAAACCGCTATTTTATGTTCTTTTCGTTAATGGTTGAACTGATGTGCAATGATAAAAATGGAAACCATATGAATGTATGACGATCTTCCACCACGTGGTTTTGGTGTGGATGAAATCTGCTGAAACTCTTTTCTGAGAGAGCAACTAGTGGTTTATTCAAAGAAACTCTTCACCTCCTGAATTACTGTTTCTGTTCTTTTTGGTTTTCATTTCCTTTTTTTGTTGATAGAACCAGTTTCATTGAATAGACCACGAACTCTTGTGAACTTTTTCAGGTGGTAAGATTTAGCCGCCCTTCCACTTATCTTGGAGTGCATGAAACATGAATTTTCGGCGTACTGTTGAAGGAGAAGGTGTTTTTGGCAAACTACAGAGTACAAGACGTTGCATTTCTTCTCAAATTCAGAAATATTTTTAAGGTTGCAGATCAATGCTAATATTAATAGGGTGATACAAATACACTCTATGAACAAAATGGCTTATACATAATACGACTTGAAGCATTTAATTTTTCCCATTTCGCAATTTAAAAATGACGCTTCTGATAGAATACAGTGTTCAAGCACACTGAGAAAAAAATACGAGTCAAATTGACTAATCCTAGTACTTTACTCAAGAACAAGAGTCATAATGACTCCCAATTTACAGTCAGATTAACTCAGGTAAAGTTAATTAAGAAAAAAGGCTCCAATATTGGAGTTTTGCAGCCTTGACTCAAGCGATGAGTCAGGTTGACTCGCAATTTCTTCTCGGTGCATATTCAAAGCAATTAAATATAATCAAATTATTGACATTCCTCCAATTTTGAGAATTAATCTGTAGATATTTTTTAAATTAGACCTCAAGGGCATTTTGTATGCGCGCCTGGTGTCAACCATGCTTGGAGCTCCGTATACAATTAGTGAACGCGTGGTGGATTCCTTGTATTCAGATGAACATCGTTCACAACAGAATTTGTAGACGAAGGAGCTACGAACAGCTTTTGGTAGAACATCTTTATATGAAAAGAAAGAATGCATTTTAAAATTATTAATTAAAATGATATTGAAGTTGCAGTTATTGAAATATTGATTTAGAGTGGACATGATTCTTTTTTGAGTTTTTCTATGATTGATGACCAGTATATGGCTGTGTAAAGTAAAAAGATTCATTAGCATTGTTAGTAAAAGGAACTGCGTTGTTTTGAATAGTTTTGGTTAAAAAAATTATAATGTTTGATTAAACTAATTTAAAGGGGAAGCAATCCTTTAAAAATATTATCATAAAAACTCTAGCTCTTTATGAAGAATGAAATAGTCTTAATTAAACCAAACATTGGAAAAAGTCATCTCCAGTGCCAGGTTTAGTAATTTCAAGTTTATATCAGTAGTTTAAGGTTACATCGTCCCTTTCTTAAGTGAAGTGATGTTGTGAAATATGCAGTCAAACCTGTTGTGAGGTGATTTTTCTTAGTCGTTATTTAGTGTTTGCTACATTGATGGTAGAATGGCAAGAACAGTAAGTTACATTATAGATTGCATAAAAGTACCTAACATTTTTCTACTATTTAACACTTTTTAGTTCTCTCTCATTTTCTTTATGCATGCCTTCTCCTCCTCCTCTTTATCCAACTCCTCCCTCTCAAAATCCATCTTACACTCCTCTCTATCCGTCCCAATTCCTCTCTATCCAACTACTCCCCCTGAAAATCCATCTTATAAATCCATCTTATCCACCCATAACCCATGGTATAATAACAAGGCAAGGTATGCTCAGTGCAAATCCCCCCCCCCCCCCCTCTTCCCAACCCTTGCATCCGTCGGGAGTATTTTGTGACGTCATAGTGGTGATAAAATGAGTTTTTAACATGCTATTTCGAAGGAAAGGACCTCTAAGTTATACGTTTATGATTTATATAATTATATGGGGTCTGTGAAATATTTTATTCCATGGTGTTATTAATTCCCTGAGACTATTTATTATAGGAACATAAATTTTAAAACAAAGGAAAAATAGCTCAATTAATTAATGTTTATTCATTAATATTAATGTTTTATTATTAATATTATTGCTTGTTAAATCTCATTTAGCATTTTTCTGATTGCTTAATATTCGTAAATAAATGAAAATTAACTATGATAATATACTTTCAACTTGAATTTACAATATGAGTGACGACAATACACAATACCATCGTCTATGACGTCACGAGGGAGCTAATCAGAAGAAACTCGATATCGCCTCTTTTGCGGCCATACCTTATAGAGGTATTATACCATCTATGTACATGAAGTGATATACCTATATACAAATACATAATGACATACCTATTATAGGTACTCAGTGCAGCGTGTTAGCGTCTAACATACCAATTCATTATCTAAAAAAATAATGTTAATCTGTGACAGTTTTGATACCGGAAATTGATTCCTCTATAAGACTATAGGTAAATAAGTAAATGAAAATGGAATTAACTATTCTATCCATACTATGTGAGTGGTTACATACTCATGTGAGTGGTTACATACTCATGTGAGTGGTTACATATTCATGTGAGTGGTTACATATTCATGTGAGTGGTTACATACTCATGTGAGTGGTTACATACTCATGTGAGTGGTTACATACTCATGTGAGTGGTTACATACTCATGTGAGTGAGTGGTTACATATACTCCTGTGAGGGATTGGTTACATATACTCCTGTGAGTGAGTGGTTACATATACTCCTGTGAGTCTACTGTGCAATGTTGCATATGCTGCAAATAAATTGGATGAGTTTAGTCTGACCACGGATACAATTGAATCTTGTGCTGTTGAAATTGAAATAAATAAATCCAAACATAAAATCCTAGCTATTTACAGACCGCATCTGGGTACTGTAGTCGATTTTAATTTTAATGTCAATGAACTATTGAGTAAATTTTCCCCTGATGATTTTGTATATGTATTAGGAGACATAAATATTAATTTGCTGAATTCAGACAACTGTGAGGTCATGTCATTTGCGGCACTGATGCGTCCTTTTCACCTTGTACCGGTTATTACTGAACCTATTCGCTTCTCGCCTGCATCTTTAAATCAATTACCGACTCTACCGGATCATATTTGGATGACTATTAAGAGTGGAATGTCTTTCAAATCTGGTATTATTTTATACGATGGTACGGATCATTGTCCATCATTTATCTCGATTTCTAGTAAGAAGTCTGATTACATCAATTGTAAAACTAAATTGATATTCTGAGAGAACAATATTATCAATATGAACAGCTTCGTCCAAAAGGTAGGAAGCGAGGATTGGGATTGTGTGATGTCATCTGATGATGTGAACTTTGTAATGGAGAACTATCTGAGGAGGCTGAATGAGTTGTACTGCTCTAGTTTTCCATTGAAGATTAAGTATATAGGAAGGAAACGCTTTGCTACATGGATCACACCTGCTATTTTAATATGAGGTTATTTAAACTCAACGTTGAACGTTTTATCAGGTTTCAAGCTTTCAGACAAACTTTTCAAACTTTTTCAGACAAAAAAAGCTGATATCAAATAATATTCGAAAGCTTGAAGCCTGATAAAACCTTCAACGTTGAGTTTAAATAACCTCATATTAATATGAATTCCCCGTTGAGTTTAAATCTTTTCCATCAAACACCTGCTATTATACAGCAAATAAAGTTAAAATCAAGAACATTTAAACTATTTAAAAGAGGATTGATCGTGAAAATATGAATGTTCTTAACAGGGTGAATGTCATGGTTAAAAAAGCTAAGAAAGAACATTATAAGTCACTGCTCGATAGATGTTCTAATGACATTGGGAAGACTTGGAGAAATATTAGAGGGATTATAGCCGGTAACAACAAACGTACCATGCACGCATTGGTGCCATTGAACATGGCAGTCTCACTTATACCGATAGTGGTGATATTTCAGCTATTTCTAATAGTTACTTTTCTGGTATTTCTGAACAGATTGATAATTCTATATCTTTCGTTGATGAATCTCCTTGTAATTATGTTTATCGTAAAGTTATGTCTTCTATGTTTTTTTTACCCTATGTCCAGTTCTGAATGTACCTCTGTTATTAGAATTCTATATCTGTTTGGGCATTGAAAGCCGTTGGTACTGAGGTAGGTGTATGTTTCTCTAAAATTGTAAATAAATCATTTATTTAAAGGGGGTGTATTTCCGAATGTATTTAAGCAGGCTGTTGTTGTACCTATTCATAAAAAGGGTGAAACTACTAACGTTGCAAATTATCGACCGGTTTCTTTGCTAATTCTGTTTAGCAAAATAATCGAGAAATGTATGGCGAAGAGATTGGTCAATTTTCTAAATAAATTTTCATTATTGACTGGTGACCAATATGGTTTTCGTAGAGGGTTGTCTACCACTGATGCATTTATTGATTATGTTGACCATTTATATAAGTCTCTTGATGAAAGAAAACATGTGATTAGTGTGTTTGTTGATTTTAGTAAAGCTTTTGATACAGTTAGACATGATATTTTGTTATCTAAAATGGAAATGTATGGCATTAGAGGAGTGGCGCATAATTGGTTCAAGTCATACCTGTCTGAACGTAGTCAGCGTGTAAGAGTGTTTACGTCTTTTTCTGATGAGTCAAGAATATTAAATGGCGTCCCATAGGGTAGTGTTTTAGGACCTACATTGTACTTAATATATGTAAATGAACCTTCAAATTTATCTCCTAACCTTAAATCTACACTCTTTGTGGACGTCACCACGCTGACTGCATCTCATGCTAGTATTGGTGATTTGATTAGCGAGTTGAATGTTGACCTTGAGAGATTTACAGATTGGACATATGCTAATAGATTATGCTTGAATGCAAGTAAGACTAGTGTTGTGCTATTTTCAAACCATCTAAATGTTAGAAATGTTGAATCAAATGATGTAGTGGGTAATGTTATTGTTGATTTTCAGGGAAGAGCTAGGTTTCTGGGACTGGAAGTAGACAATAGGTTAAATTTTTCATGTAATTTATCACTCATTGCAAAGAAATTGTCGAAAGTTGTTGGCATCCTATATAAACTCAGTCACTATTTACCCCCAGGGAGCACTTATCAAATTGTATTACAGTTTATTTTATCCCCAAGTTTTGTATTGTTATCTCATTTGGAGAGGAACATATGCCACTCATTTAAATACAATAGAGATTTTGCAAAAAAAAGGTAATTCGCATAATCACAGGAAGCGAATACCTGGCTCATACTAACTCTCTCTTTTTTAATACTAAAATACTTAAGGTTTGTGATATATATAAATACTTACTGGCAATCTATATGTATAAAAATTTAGCATCTTTCAACACCATTGAACATTCCTATTCAACCCGCCTATCAAACCAACCGGCTAATTATCCTAGACTTACCATTTCCAGACATAATTTAAAATTTTCTGGCCCACAACTATGGCACAGTTTGCCTGAAGATATCGAAAGTTCTCCCTCTCTCAGTACTTTCAAACCAATTCTTAGAAAATCACTTGCTAAGTCAATACAACCCTGTTAATTGAGTCAGAATACGAAACCTTTAGTTTAATATGTAATTAGTTATATTTGTTTGTACCGAAAGGGTATCTTAACAGATAACGAGGTAAATGAATGTAGCCGTCTTGGTATATTTTATTCACTCACGCTCGTAACCTGAAAACGATAAGTTTTCAGAATACGAGATTTACAAACAACAATAAATTATGGACATATAATTACTTATTAAGTTACTTATCAACAAGTTATTCAGAAAAGTCACGCATCTAAAGTCTACAAATTATTGATCTGATCGGTAATACAAATATAACAATAACGTAGATTTCGCACTATAATAATTTCAACATGGAAAAAAACTAAACTTACCAAGTGAGTGCACGAGTAATGGCGTGTAAGGCTTTTGAGAAGTAGAATCTTTCATAGAACACATAAGGTATAATTCAATACGTACATTGTGAATAAAATGCTGGAACAAAAAAAAAGGTTTCATGGCCATGGTAAATGGAACAAAATACTGGCATATGAAGCGACAAATGAAATACACGAATGAAAAAGGAACTTTAGTAAAGTATCAAAAATATGATGACTGGTATATATCAGGGCTACCTACTACTAAATCGAACAAAGTAAAGTATCCGGTGTCACACTAACGTGACAGACCGCTATATACCCCCACTGCACTAAAACCAAAAAAGAGTTATGTAATTCAGATCTAATTGATTCGTAAGATAATTTGAGAAGATAGGTATTGATTGTGAATTAAGTTTACCATGAATTAAGGTTTTATAATAATAAGAAAAGAAATAAACGCTACATAATACACAGTCTATCACGGTTATGCTACTAGCACGGAGACATACATGAATGAATGTCAGAAGCACGACGTTGAAGTTTCTTCCAAACCTACAGAGGCTAGTACCCTAAAAGGAATTCGGAAATTACCCTAAATTTGGTTATAACTAGACTAAAAGGAAATTATCGTAGTGAACATGACATTGTTGATGTCATTGTCAACTTCTTTTTTCTCTTTTTAACTTTAATTGTTCTATTAGATTCTATCTCTGCCCGAAAAGGTCCTGTTAACAGCAGGAACTTATATAAGGGCTTGAAATAGTTGTTTGTGTACAATTTTTTTTCAATATCCTTAATACATACTCATGTGAGTGGTTACATACTCATATGTGAGTGGTTACATACTCATATGTGAGTGGTTACATACTCATATGTGAGTGGTTACATACTCATATGTG